>JAVSCE010002844.1:0-112719 GCA_032199065.1 Smutsia gigantea
ATAGCATAACTTTCCATTCGATTACACAACATTCCTTTCCAGTTCATTCTATTTCATTCTCTTGCATTAGATTCCATTCTAATTAACCAAATTCCATTCCATACTTAACCTCATTACCTTTCTCAAAAATTCTATTCCTTTTACCAACATTCCATTGCAATCTTCAGCATTCAATTCCATTACTTTCCACAACATTCTTTTACATTCCAATACTTTCCATTGCATTTCACATCATTCCATTCCATTGCATAACATTCCGTTCAATTCCACAACACTCCATTACATTCCCTAACATTCCATTCCATTCCAACTAATTATTGCCGTTTGTTACCTAACATTCCATTCCATTCATTGAAGTTCTTTTCTACAAATCAGCATTCCATGTCATACCATAGCATTCATTCGATTACAAATCCCATTCAATTGCAAACATTGTATCTCTTTCCATTGCGTAAGATTCCAATTCAACCCACAAAATTCCATTGCATTCCTTAAAATTCCATTCCTTTCCTAAACGTTCTATTCCTTTCCACAACATGACACTGCATTCCACAGCATTCCATTCCTTTCCATAACATTCGATTCCCTTCAAAAACCTTATTCTTGATCTGTTACATAATATTCCATTCTATTCATTAAAATTCACTTCTTTAAAGCAACATTCTACTTCATACCACAAAATTCCAATCCAGTATACAACATTCTATTGACTTCCAAATGCAGTATTTCATTCTATTACATAAGATTCCATTCCAATTCTCGAAATTCCATTCCAGTCCTAAACGTCCCATTGCTTTCCCTAACATTGTACTTTCTTCCACTACATTCCATTGCATTCCACAATATTCCATTCCATTCAGAATCATTCCATTCCTTGCCATTCCATTCGATTCAATTCCAATACATCATTCCTATTCTTTTAAGAATCATTCCATACCATTCTTTAAAATTCGGTTCTATTTATCAACATTGCACTTCATACCATAACATTCCATTCGATTATACAACATTCCAGCCATTTCAAACATTCTATTTCATTCCATTCCATAATTCCATTCCAATCCACAAAATTCCATTCCATTCCTTTGACATCATTCCTGTCCCAACACTCTCTTTCTTTCCACAACATTCCATTACATTCCACAGCATTCCATTCCACAATACAGCATTCCATTCCATAACATTTGACTAAATTCGAACACATTATTCCAATTATTACCTAAAAGTCCATTCCATTCTACAAAATTCGTTTCTGTTAATCAACATTCCACTTCCTAGCAAAACATTCATTTCCATTACACAACATTCCATTCCACTCAAAACATTCTATTTCATTCTATTGCATAACATTCAGTTACAGTCCACAAGATTCCATTTCACTCCTTAACGTTCCATTCTTCCTCAACATTCTATTCTTTTCCAAGACATTCCATTGCACTCCATTGAATTCCCTTCCATTCCATAACATTCACTTCTTCCCAACACATTATTCCCATTCTGTTACATAATGTTACATTCCATTCTTTAAAATTCGGTTCTACTACACTATATTCCACTTCATGCCTTAAAATTCCATTCGATTTTACAACATTCCAGTCCATTTCAAACATTATATTTTGTCCACTTTCATAAGATTCCATTCCAATCCGCAAAATTCCATTCCATTCCTTAACCTTCCATTCCATTCAGAAATGTTCTATTCCTTTCCACAACATTCCATTGCATTCAACAGCATTCCGTTCCTTTCCTTAACTTTCCATGCAATTCCCAAACATTCAATTCCATACCAAAACATTTGTTTCCATTGAAACACATTATTCCCTTTCTGTAACCTCATATTCCATTCCATTCATTAAAATTCGGTTCTATTAATCTACATTCCACTTCATACCATAACATTCCATTTGATTACACAACATTCCATTCCATTTGAATCATTCTATTTCATTATATTGCATAAGATTCCATTCAAATCCAAATAATTCCTTTGCCTTCCTTTACATTACATGCCTTTCAGCAACATTCTATTCCTTTCCGCATCATTCCATTGCATTCCAAAGCGTTCCATTCCGTTCCATAACATTAGATTTCATTCCATCACATTATTGCCGTTCTGTTGCAAACATTCCATTCCACTCACTAAAATGTTGTCCTCTTAACGAACATTCCACTTGACAGCATAACATTCCATTCGATTACACAACATTCATTTCCAATTCATTCTATTTCATTCTGTTGCATAAGGTTCCATTCCAATCCAAAAAATTCCATTCCATTCCTTAAACTTCCATTCCTTTCCCAACATTCCATTCAATTCCACAAGATTCCATTCCATTCCATTACATACAATTCATTCCTAACACCTTATTCTCGTTCTGCTACAACACATTCGATACCATTCGTTAAAATTTGGTTCTATTAATCAAAATTCCACTTCATACCATAACATTCCATTCGATTATACAACATTCCAGTCCATTTCACACATTCTATTTCATCCCCTTCCATAAGATTCCATTCCAATCCACAAAATTCCATTCCATTCCCTTAACTTCCAATCCTGTCCCAACACTCTTTTCCTATCCTCAACATTCCATCCCATTCCACAGCATTCCATTCCATTCCACAACATAGCATTCCATTCCATAACATTCGACTATTTTGGAACACGTTATTCGATTATAATCTAATATTTTACTACATTCTTCAAAATTCGATTTTTTAATCAACATTCCACTTCATACATTAACGTTCCATACCATTTCACAACTTTCCATTCCACTTTAAATATTCTGTTTCATTCTATTGCATAACAATCCATTCCAGTCCACAAGATTCAATTTCATTCCTTAACGTTCCATTCCTTTCCACAACATTACATTGATTCCACCGAATTCCCTTCCATTCCAAATCATTCCATAGCTTTCTATTCCATTCGATTCATTCGAACACATTATTCCCATTCTTTTACCAAACATTCCATACCATTCTTCAAAATTCGTTTCTATTAATCAACATTCCACTTGGTACCATAATATTCCATTCCATTTAAAACATTGAATTTCATTCTGTTGCATAACTTTCCATTGTAATCCACAAAATTCCATTCCATTCCTTCACCCTCCATTCCATTCCCCAACTTTGTATTACTTTCCCAACATTGCATTGCATTCCAAGCATTCCATTACTGTCCATAATAGTCATTCAATTCCACGGTAATCTATTCAATTCCATAACATTCAATTAAATGCCAACACATTATTCTCGTTCTGTTACTCAACATTCCATTCCATTCATTAAAATTTTGTCCTCTTTATGAACATTCCACTTCATAGCATAACATTCCTTGTGGTTACGTGACATTCGTTTCCAATTCATTCTATTTCATTCTCTTGCATAATATTCCATTCCAATCCAAAAAATTCCATTCCATTCCTTAAACTTCCATTCCTTTCCCTACATTCCATTCAATTCCACAACAGTCCATTCCATTCCATTACATACAATTCATTCCCAACACATTGTTCTCGTCTGCTACAAACATTCGATACCATTCACTAAAATTCTGTTCTATTAATTCAAATTAACCTTCATAGCATAAATTTCCATTCGATTACACAACATTCCTTTCCAGTTCATTCTATTTCATTCTCTTGCATTAGATTCCATTCTAATTAACCAAATTCCATTCCATACTTAACCTCCTTACCTTTCTCAAAAATTCTATTCCTTTTACCAACATTCCATTGCAATCTTCAGCATTCAATTCCATTACTTTCCACAACATTCTATTACATTCCAATACTTTCCATTGCATTTCACATCATTCCATTCCATTGCATAACATTCCGTTCAATTCCACAACACTCCATTACATTCCCTAACATTCCATTCCATTCCAACTAATTATTGCCGTTTGTTACCTAACATTCCATTCCATTCATTGAAGTTCTTTTCTACAAATCAGCATTCCATGTCATACCATAGCATTCATTCGATTACAAATCCCATTCAATTACAAACATTGTATCTCTTTCCATTGTGTAAGATTCCAATTCAACCCACAAAATTCCATTGCATTCCTTAAAATTCCATTCCTTTCCTAAACGTTCTATTCCTTTCCACAACATGACACTGCATTCCACAGCATTCCATTCCTTTCCATAACATTCGATTCCCTTCAGAAACTTTATTCTTGATCTGTTACATAATATTACATTCTATTCATTAAAATTCACTTCTTTAAAGCAACATTCTACTTCATACCACAAAATTCCAATCCAGTATACAACATTCTATTGACTTCCAAATGCAGTATTTCATTCTATTACATAAGATTCCATTCCAATTCTCGAAATTCCATTCCAGTCCTAAACGTCCCATTGCTTTCCCTAACGTTGTACTTTCTTCCACTACATTCCATTGCATTCCACAATATTCCATTCCATTCAGAATCATTCCATTCCTTGCCATTCCATTCGATTCAATTCCAATACATCATTCCTATTCTTTTAAGAATCATTCCATACCATTCTTCAAAATTCGGTTCTATTAATCAACATTGCACTTCATACCATAACATTCCATTCGATTATACAACATTCCAGCCATTTCAAACATTCTATTTCATTCCATTCCATAAGATTCCATTCCAATCCACAAAATTCCATTCCATTCCTTTGACATCATTCCTGTCCCAACACTCTCTTTCTTTCCACAACATTCCATTACATTCCACAGCATTCCATTCTACAATGCAGCATTCCATTCCATAACATTTGACTAAATTCGAACACATTATTCCAATTATTACCTAAAAGTCCATTCCATTCTACAAAATTCGTTTCTGTTAATCAACATTCCACTTCCTAGCAAAACATTCATTTCCATTACACAACATTCCATTCCACTCAAAACATTCTATTTCATTCTATTGCATAACATTCAGTTACAGTCCACAAGATTCCATTTCACTCCTTAACGTTCCATTCTTCCTCAACATTCTATTCTTTTCCAAGACATTCCATTGCACTCCATTGAATTCCCTTCCATTCCATAACATTCACTTCTTCCCAACACATTATTCCCATTCTGTTACATAATGTTACATTCCATTCTTTAAAATTCGGTTCTACTACACTATATTCCACTTCATGCCTTAAAATTCCATTCGACTTTACAACATTCCAGTCCATTTCAAACATTATATTTTGTCCACTTTCATAAGATTCCATTCCAATCCGCAAAATTCCATTCCATTCCTTAAACTTCCATTCCATTCAGAAATGTTCTATTCCTTTCCACAACATTCCATTGCATTCAACAGCATTCCGTTCCTTTCCTTAACTTTCCATGCAATTCCCCAACATTCAATTCCATTCCATAACATTTGTTTCCATTGAAACACATTATTCCCTTTCTGTAACCTCATATTCCATTCCATTCATTAAAATTCGGTTCTATTAATCTACATTCCACTTCATACCATAACATTCCATTTGATTACGCAACATTCCATTCCATTTGAATCATTCTATTTCATTCTATTGCATAAGATTCCATTCAAATCCAAATAATTCCACTGTCTTCCTTCTATTAATCAACATTGCACTTCGTACCATCTCATTCCATTCCATTTAAAACATTGTATTTCATTCTGTTGCATAACATTGCATAGCAATCCACAAAATTCCATTCCATTCCATCACCCTCCATTCCATTCCCCAACTTTGTATTACTTCCCTCAACATGCCTTTGAATTCCATGGCATTCCATTCCTGTCCATAATAGTCATTCAATTCCACTGCAATCTATTCAATTCCATAACTTTCAATTCCATGCCAACACACTATTCTCGTTCCGTTACTCAACATTGCATTCCATTCATTAAAATTTTGTCCTCTTTATGAACATTCCACTTCATAGCATAACATTCCTTGTGGTTACGTGACATTCGTTTCCAATTCATTCTATTTCATTCTCTTGCATAAGATTCCATTCCAATCCAAAAAATTCCCTTCCATTCCTTAAACTTCCATTCCTTCCCTACATTCCATTCAATTCCACAACAGTCCATTCCATTCCATCACATACAATTCATTCCCAACACATTGTTCTCGTCTGCTACAAAACATTCGATACCATTCACTCAAATTCAGTTCTATTAATTCAAATTAACCTTCATAGCATAAATTTCCATTCGATTACACAACATTCCTTTCCAGTTCATTCTATTTCATTCTCTTGCATTAGATTCCATTCTAATTAACGAAATTCCATTCCATACTTAACCTCCTTACCTTTCTCAAAAATTCTATTCCTTTTACCAACATTCCATTGCATTCTACAGCATTCAATTCCATTACTTTCCACAACATTCTTTTACATTCCAATACTTTCCATTGCATTTCACATCATTCCATTCCATTGCATAACATTCCGTTCAATTACACAACACTCCATTATATTCCATAAAATTCCATTCCATTCCAACAAATTATTGCCGTTTGTTACTTAACATTCCATTCCATTCATTGAAATTCTTTTCTACTACTCAACATTCCACGTCATACCATAGCAATCATTTGATGACAAATCCCATTCAGTTGCAAACATTGCATCTCTTTCCTTTGCGTAAGATTCCAATCCAACCCACAAATTCCATTGCATTCCTTTAAATTCCATTCCTTTCCTAAACGTTCTATTCCTTTCCACAACATGACACTGCATTCCATAGCATTCCATTCCTTTCCATAACATTGGATTCCCTTCAAATACATTATTCTTGATCTGTTACATAATATTCCATTCTATTAATTAAAATTCACTTCTTTTAAGCAACATTCTACTTCATACCACAAAATTCCAATCCAATATACAACATTCTATTGACTTTCAAATGCAGTATTTCATTCTATTACATAAGATTCCATTCCAATCCTCGAAATTCCATTCCAGTTCTAAACGTCACATTGCTTTCAATAACGTTCTACTTTTTTCCACTACATTCCATTGCATTCCACAATATTCCATTCCATTCAGTATCATTCCATTTATTGCCATTCCATTCGATTCCATTCCAACACATCATTCCTATTCTTTTACAAAACATTCCATACCATTCTTCAAAATTCGGTTCTGTTAATCAACATTCCACTTCCTAGCAAAACATTCATTTCCATTACACAACATTCCATTCCACTTAAAACATTCTATTTCATTCTATTGCATAACATTCAGTTCCAGTCCACAAATTCCATTTCACTCCTTAACGTTCCATTCCTTCCTCAACATTCTATTCTTTTCCACAACATTCCATTGCATTCCATTGAATTCCCTTCCATTCCATAACATTCAGTTCTTCCCAACACATTATTCCCATTCTGTTACATAACGTTACATTCCATTAATTAAAATTCGGTTCTACTACACTACATTCCACTTCATGCCTTAAAATTCCATTCGATTTTACAACATTCCAGTCCATTTCAAACATTATATTTTGCCCCCTTTCATAAGATTCCATTCCAATCCACAAAATTCCATTCGATTCCTTAACCTTCCATTCCGTTCAGAAATGTTCTATTATTTTCCACAACATTTTATTGCATTCAACAGCATTCCATTCCATTCCTTAACTTTCCATGCAATTCCCCAACTTTCAATTCCATTCCATAACATTTATTTCCATTGAAACACATTATTCCCTTTCTGTAACCTCATATTCCATTCCATTCATTAAAATTCGGTTCTATTAATCTACATTCCACTTCATACCATAACATTCCATTTGATTACACAACATTCCGTTCCATTTGAATCATTCTACTTTATTCTATTGTGTAAGATTCCATTCAAATCCAAATAATTCCATTGCATTCCTTAACATTACATGCCTTTCAGCAACATTCTATTACTTTCCGCAACATTCCATTGCATTCCAATGCGTTCCATTCCGTTCCATAACATTCGATTTCATTCCAACACATTATTGCAGTTCTGTTGCAAACATTGGATTCCACTCACTAAAATTTTGTCCTCTTGACGAACATTCCACTTGACAGCATAACATTCCATTCGATTACGCAACATTCATTTCCAATTCATTCTATTTCATTCTGTTGCATAAGGTTCCATTTCAATCCAAAAAATTCCATTCCAATCCTTAAACTTCCATTCCTTTCCCAACATTCCATTCAATTCCACAAGATTCCATTCCATTCCATTACATACAATTCATTCCAAACACATTATTCTCGTTCTGCTACAACATATTCAATACCATTCAATAAAATTTGGTTCTATTAATCAAAATTCCACTTCATACCATAACATTCCATTCGATTATACAACATTCCAGTCCATTTCAAACATTCTATTTCATCACCTTCCATCAGATTCCATTCATATCCACAAAATTCCATTCCATACCTTTAACTTCCAATCCTGTCACAAGACCCTTTTCCTATACTCAACATTCCATTCCATTCCACAGCATTCCATTCCATTCCACAACATACCATTCCGTTCAATAACATTCGACTCCATTAGAACACGTTATTCGATTATAATCTAATATTCCATTACATACTTCAAAATTCGATTTTTTAATCAACATTCCACTTCATAAATTAACGTTCCATTCCATTTCACAACATTCCATTCCTCTTTAAACAATCTATTTCATTCTATTGCATAAGATTCCATTCCAGTCCGCAAGATTCAATTTCATTCCTTAACGTTCCATTCCTTTCCACAACATTCCATTGCATTCCACCGAATTCCCTTGCATTCCAAATCATTCCATTGCTTTCTATTCCATTCGATTCATTCCAACACTTTATTCCCATTCTTTTACCAAACATTCCATACCAATCTTCAAAATTCGTTTCTATTAATCAACATTCCACTTCATACCATAACATTCCATTCCATTTAAAACACTGTATTTCATTCTGTTGCATAACATGCCATAGCAATCCACAAAATTCCATTCCATTCCTTCACCCTCCATTCCATTTCCCTACTTTGTTTTACTTACCACAACATTCCATTGCATTCCATGGCATTCCATTCCTGTCCATAACAGTCATTCAATTCCACTGCAATCTATTCAATTCCATAACATTCAATTCCATGCCAACACATTATTCCCGTTCTGTTACTCAACATTCCATTCCATTTATTAAAATTTTGTCCTCTTTATGAACATTCCACTTCATAGCATAACATTCCTTATGGTTACGTGACATTCGTTTCCAATTCATTCTATTTCATTCTCTTGCATAAGATTCCATTCCAATCCAAAAAATTCCCTTCCATTCCTTAAACTTCCATTCCTTTCCCTACATTCCATTCAATTCCACAACAGTCCATTGCATTCCATTACATACAATTCATTCCCAACAAATTGTTCTCGTCTGCTACAAAACATTCGATACCATTCACTAAAATTCGGTTCTATTAATTCAAATTAACCTTCATCACATAACTTTCTATTCGATAACACAACATTTCTTTCCAGTTCATTCTATTTCACTCTCTTGAAATAGATTCCGTTCTAATAACCAAATTCCTTTCCATACTTAACCTCCTTACCTTTCTCAAAAATTCTATTCCATTTGCCAACATTCCATTGCATTCACAGCATTCAATTCCATTACTTTCCACAACATTCTATTACATTCCAATACTTTCCATTGCATTTCACATCATTCCATTCCATTGCATAACATTCCGTTCAATTCCACAACACTCCATTACATTCCATAACATTCCATTCCATTCCAACAAATTATTGTCGTTTGTTACCTAACATTCCATTCCATTCATTGAAATTCTTTTCTACTAATCAACATTCCACCTCATACCATAGCATTCATTCAATTACAAATCCCATTCAATTGCAAACATTGTTATCTCTTTCCATTGCGTAAGATTCCAATCCAATCCACAAAATTCCATTGCATTCCTTTAAATTCCATTCCTTTCCTAAACGTTCTATTCCTTTCCACAACAGAACACTGCATTCCAAAGCATTCCATTGCTTTCCATAATATTCGATTCGCTTCAAATACATTATTCTTGATGTGTTACATAATATTCCATTCTATTCATTAAAATTCACTTCTTTTAAGCAACATTCTACTTCATACCACAAAATTCCAATCCAATATACAACATTCTATTGACTTTCAAATGCAGAATTTCATTCTATTACATAAGATTCCATTCCAATCCTCGAAATTCCATTCCAGTTCTAAACGTCCCATTGCTTTCCCTAACGTTCTACTTTTTTCCACTACATTCCATTGCATTCCACAATATTCCATTCCATTCAGAATCATTCCATTCCTTACCATTACATTCGATTCCATTCCAAAACATCATTCCTATTCTTTACAAAACATTCCAAACCATTCATCAAAAGTCGGTTCTGTTAATCAACATTCCACTTCCTAGCAAAACATTCATTTCCATTACACAATATTCCATTCCACTTAAAACATTCTATTTCATTCTATTGCATAACATTCAGTTCCAGTCCACAAGATTCCATTACACTCCTTAACGTTCCATTCATTCCTCAACATTCTATTCTTTTCCACAACATTCCATTGCATTCCATTGATTTCCCTTCCATTCCATAACAGTCAGTTCTTCCCAACACATTATTCCCATTCTGTTACATAACATTACATTCCATTCATTAAAATTCGGTTCTACTACACTACATTCCACTTCATGCCTTAAAATTCCATTCGATTTACAACATTCCAGTCCATTTCAAACATTATATTTTGTCCCCTTTCATAAGATTCAATTCCAATCCACAAAATTCCATTCCATTCCTTAACCTTCCATTCCGTTCAGAAATGTTCTATTCCTTTCCACAACATTCCATTGCATTCAACAGCATTCCATTCCAATCCTTTACTTTCCATGCAATTCCCCAACATTCAATTCCATTCCATAACATTTGTTTCCATTGAAACACATTATTCCCTTTCTGTAACCTCATATTCCATTCCATTCATTAAAATTCGGTTCTATTAATCTGCATTCCTCTTCATACCATAACATTCCATTTGATTACACAACATTCCATTCCATTTGAATCATTCTACTTTATTCTACAGAGTAAGATTCCATTCAAATCCAAATAATTCCATTGCCTTCCTTAACATTACATGCCTTTCAGCAACATTCTATTCCTTTACGCAACATTCCATTGCATTCCAAAGGGTTCCATTCCGTTCCATAACATTCGATTTCAATCCAACACATTATTGCCGTTCTGTTGCAAACATTCCATTCCACTCACTAATATTTTGTCCTCTTGATGAACATTCCACTTGACAGCATAACGTTCCATTCGATTACGCAACCTTCATTTCCAATTCATTCTATTTCATTCTGTTGCATAAGTTTCCATTCCAATCCAAAAAATTCCATTCCATTCCTTAAACTTCCATTCCTTTCCCAACATTCCTTTCAATTCCACAAGATTCCATTCCATTCCATTACGTACAATTCATTCCTAACACATTATTCTCGTTCTGCTACAAACATTCGATACCACTCATTAAAATTTGGTTCTATTAATCAAAATTCCACTTCTTACCATAACATTCCATTCGATTATACAACATTCCAGTCCATTTCAAACATTCTATTTCATCCCCTTAAATAAGATTCCATTCCAATCCACAAAATTCCATTCCATTCCTTTAACTTCCAATCCTGTCCCTACACTCTTTTCCTATCCTCAACATTCCATTCCATTCCACAGCATTCCCTTCCATTCCACAACATTCCATTCCATTCCACAACATTGCATTCCGTTCCGTAACATTCGACTCCATTGGAACAAGTTATTCGATTATAATCTAATATTCCATTACATTCTTCAAAATTCGATTTTTTAATCAACTTTCCACTTCATACACTAACGTTCCATTCCATTTCACAACATTCCATTCCACTTTAAACATTTTATTTCATTCTATTTCATAACATTGCATTCAAGTCCACAAGATTCAATTTCATTCCTTAACGTTCCATTCCTTTCCACAACATTCCATTGCATTCCACCGAATTCCCTTCCATTCCAAATCATTCCATTGCTTTCTATTCCATTCGATTCATTCCAGCACATTATTCCCATTCTTTTACCAAACATTCCATACCATTATTCAAAATTCGTTCTATTAATCAACGTTCCACTTCATACCATAACATTCAATTCCATTTAAAACATGGTATTTCATTCTGTTGCATAACATTCATAACAATCCACAAAATACCATTCCATTCCTTCACCCTCCATTCCATTCCCCTACTTTGTATTACTTTCCACAACATTACATTGCATTCCAAAGCATTCCATTCCTGTCCATAATAGTCATTCAATTCCACTGCAATCTATTCAATTCCATAACATTCAATTCCATGCCAACACATTATTCCCGTTCTGTTACTCAACATTCCATTACATTCATTAAAATTTTGTCCTCTTTATGAACATTCCACTTCATAGCCTAACATTCCTTGTGCTTACGTTACATTCGTTTCCAATTCATTCTATTTTATTCTCTTGCATAAGATTCCATTCCAATCCAAAAAATTCCATTCCATTCCTTAAACTTCCATTCCTTTCAATACATTCCATTCAATTCCACAACAGTCCATTCCATTCCATGACATACAATTCATTCCCAACACACTCTTCTCGTCTGCTACAAAACATTCGATACCATTCACTCAAATTCGGTTCTGTTAATTCAAATTAACCTTCATAGCATAACTTTCCATTCGATTACACAACATTCCTTTCCAGTTCATTCTATTTCATTCTCTTGCATTAGATTCCATTCGAATTAACCAAATTTCATACCATACTTATCCTCCTTACCTTTCTCAAAAATTGTATACCTTTTACCAACATTCCAATGCATTCTACAGCATTCAATTCTATTACTTCCACAACATCTATTACATTCCAATACTTTCCATTGCATTTCACATCATTCCATTCCATTTCATAACATTCCGTTCAATTCCACAGCCCTCCATTGCATTCCTTAACATTCCATTCCATTCCAACAAATTATTGCCGTTCTTTTACCTAACATTTCATTCCATTCATTGAAATTCTTTTCTATTAATCAACATTCCACTTCATACCATAGCATTCATTCGATTACAAATCCCATTCAATTGCAAACATTGTATCTCTTTCCATTGCGTAAGATTCCAATACAACCCACAAAATTCCATTGCATTCCTTAAAATTTCATTCCTTTCCTAAACGTTCTATTCCTTTCCACAACATGACACTGCATTCCACAGCATTCCATTCCTTTCCATAACATTCGATTCCCTTCAAAAACCTTATTCTTGATCTGTTACATAATATTCCATTCTATTCATTAAAATTCAATTCTTTTAAGCAACATTCTACTTCATACCACAAAATTCCAATCCAGTATACAACATTCTATTGACTTCCAAATGCAGTATTTCATTCTATTACATAAGATTCCATTCCAATCCTCGAAATTCCATTCCAGTCCTAAACGTCCCATTTGCTTTCCCTAAAGTTCTACTTTTTTCCACTACATTCCATTGCATTCCACAATATTCCATTCCATTCCAAATCATTCCATTCCTTGCCATTCCATTCGATTCCATTCCAACACATCATTCCTATTCTTTTACAAAACATTCCATATCATTCTTTAAAATTCGGTTCTATTAATCAACATTGCACTTCATACCATAACATTCCATTTGATTATACAGCATTCCAGCCATTTCAAACACTCTATTTCATTCGATTCCATAAGATTCCATTCCAATCCACAAAATTCCATTCCATTCCTAGGACATACATTCCTGTCCCAACAATCTCTTTCTTTCCGCAACATTCCATTACATTCCACAGCATTGCAATCCACAGTACAGCATTCCATTCCATAACATTTGACTCCTTTCGAACACATTATTCCGATTATTACCTAAGAGTACATTCCATTTTCAAAATTCGTTTCTGTTAATCATCATTCCACTTCCTAGCAAAACATTCATTTCCATTACACAACACTCCATTCCACTTAAAACATTCTATTTCATTCTATTGCATAACATTCAGTTCCACTCCACAAGATTCCATTTCAATTCTTAACGTTCCATTCTTTCCTCAACATTCTATTCTTTTCCACAACATTCCATTGCATTCCATTGAATTCCCTTCCATTCCATAACATTCAGTTCTTCCCAACACATTATTTCCATTCTGTTACATAACGTTACATTCCATTCATTAATATTCGGTTTTACTACACTGCATTCCACTTCATACCTTAACATTCCATTCGATTTTACAACATTCCAGTCCATTTCAAACATTATATTTTGTCACCTTTCATTAGATTCCATTCCAATCCACAAAATTCCATTCCATTGCTTAACCTTCCATTCCGTTCAGAAATGCTCTATTCCTTTCCACCACATTCCTTTGCATTCAAAAGCATTCCATTCCATTCCTTAACTTTCCATGCAAGTATACAACATTCAATTCCATTCCATAACGTTTGTTTCCATTGAAACACATTATTCCGTTTCTGTAACCTCATATTCCATTCCATTCATTAAAATTCGGTTCTATTAATCTGCATTCCACTTCATACCATAACATTCCATTTGATTACACAACATTCCGTTCCATTTGAATCATTCTACTTTATTCTATTGCATAAGATTCCATTCATATGCAAATAATTCCATTGCATCCTTAACATTACATGCCTTTCAGCAACATTCTATTCCTTTCCGCAACATTCCATTGCATTCCAAAGCATTCCATTCCGTTCCATAACATTCGATTTCATTCCAACACATATTGCCGTTCTGTTGCAAACATTCCATTCCACTCACTAAACTTTTGTCCTCTTGACGAACATTCCACTTGACAGCATAACATTCCATTCGATTACGCAACATTCATTTCCAATTCATTCTATTTCATTCTGTTGCATAAGGTTCCATTCCAATCCAAAATATTCCATTCCATTCCTTAAACTTCCATTCCTTTCCCAACATTCCATTCAATTCCACAAGATTCCATTCCATTCCATTACATATAATTCATTAATAACACATTATTCTCTTTCTGATACAACACATTCGATACCATTCATTAATATTTGGTTCTATTAATCAAAATTCCACTTCATACCATAACATTCCATTCGATTATGCAACATTCCAGTCCATTTCAAACATTCTATTTCATCCCCTTCCATAAGATTCCATTCCAATCCACAAATTTCCATTCCATTCCTTTAACTTCCAATCCTGTCCCAACACTCTTTTCCTATCCTCAACATTCCATTCCTTTCCACAGCATTCCATTCCATTCCACAACCTAGCATTCCATTCCATAACTTTTGACTCCATTGGAACACGTTATTCGATTATAATCTAATACTCCAATACATTCTTAAAATTCGGTTTTTTATTCAACATTCCACTTCATACATTAACGTTCCATTCCATTTCACAACATTCCATTCCCCATTAAACATTCTATTTCATTCTATTGCATAAGATTCCATTCCAGTCCACAAGATTCAATTTCATTCCTTAACGTTCCATTCCTTTCCACAACATTCCATTGCATTCCACTGAATTCCCTTCCACTCCAAATAATTCCATTGCTTTCTATTCCATTCGATTCATTCCAACACATTATTCCCATTCTTTTACCAAACATTCCATACCATTCTTCAATATTCGTTTCTATTAATCAACATTCCACTTCGTACCATAACATTCCATTCCATTTAAAACATTGTATTTCATTCTGTTGCATAACATTCCATAGCAATCCAAAAAATTCCATTCCATTCCTGCACCCTCCATTCCATTCCCCAACTTTGTTTTACTTTCCCAACATTGCATTGCATTCCAAACATTCCATTCCTGTCCATAATAGTCATTCAATTCCACTGTAATCTTTTCAATTCCATAACATTCAATTAAATGCCAACAAATTATTCTCGTTCTGTTACTCAACATTCCATTCCATTCATTAAAATTTTGTCCTCTTTATGAACATTCCACTTCATAGCATAACATTCCTTGTGGTTACCTGACATTCGTTTCCAATTCATTCTATTTCATTCTCTTGCATAAGATTCGATTCCAATCCAAAAAATTCCATTTTATTCCTTAAACTTCCATTCCTTTCCCTACATTCCATTCAATTCCACAACAGTCCTTTCCATTCGTTTACATAACATTCATTCCGAACACATTATTCTCGTTTGCTACAAAACATTCGATACCATTCACTCAAATTCGGTTCTATTAATTCAAATTAACCTTCATAGCATAACTTTCCATTCGATTACACAACATTCCTTTCCAGTTCATTCTATTTCATTCTCTTGCATTAGATTCCATTCTAACTAACCAAATTCCATTCCATAATTAACCTCCTTACCTTTCTCAAAAATTCTATTCCTTTTACCAACATTCCATTGCATTCACCGCATTCAATTCCATTACTTTCCACAACATTCTATTACATTCCAATACTTTCCATTGCATTTCACATCATTCCATTCAATTGCATAACATTCCGTTCATTTCCACAACACTCCATTACATTCCATATCATTCCATTCCATTCCAACAAATTATTGCAGTTCTGTTACCTAACATTCCATTCCATTCATTGAAATTCTTTCTATAAATCAACATTCCCAATCATACCCTAGCATTCATTCGATTACAAATCCCATTCAAATGCAAACATTGTTTCTCCTTCCATAGCATAAGATTCCAATCCAACCCACAAAATTCCATTGCATTCCTTAAAATTCCATTCCTTTCCTAAACGTTCTATTCCTTTCCACAATTTGACACTGCATTCCCGAGCATTAAATTCCTTTTAATTACATTCGATTCCCTTCAAAAACATTATTCTTGATCTGTTACATAATATTCCATTCTATTCATTAAAATTCACTCTTTTAAGGAACATTCTACTTCATACCACAAAATTCCAATCCAATATACAACATTCTATTGACTTTCAAATACAGTATTTCATTCTATTACATAACATTCCATTCCAATCCAAAAAATTCCATTCCATTCCTTAAACTTCCATTCCTTTCCCTACATTACATTCAATTCCACAACAGTCCATTCAATTCCATTACATACAATTCATTCCCAACACATTGTTCTCGTCTGCTACAAAACATTCGATACCATTCACTAAAATTCGGTTCTATTTATTCAAATTAACCTTCATAGCATAACTTTCCATTCGATTACACAACATTATTTTCCAGTTCATTCTGTATCATTCTCTTGCATTAGATTCCATTCTAATAAACCAAATTCCATTCCATACTTAACCTCGATACCATTCTCAAAAATTCTATTCCTTTTACCAACATTCCATTGCATTCTACAGCATTCAATTCCACTACTTTCCACAACATTCTATTACATTCCAATACTTTCCATTGAATTTCACATCATTCCATTCCATTGCATAACATTCCGTTCAATTCCACAACACTCCATTACATTCCATAACATTCCATTTAATTCCAACAAATTATTGCCGTTTGTTACCTAACATTCCTTTCAATTCATTGAAATTCTATTCTACTAATCAACATTCCACGTCATACCATAGCACTCATTCGATTACAAATCGCATTCACTTGCAAACATTGTATCTCTTACCATTGCGTAAGATTCCAATACAACCCACAAAATTTCATTGCATTCCTTTAAATTTCATTCCTTTCCTAAACGTTCTATTCCTTTCCACAACATGACACTGCATTCCACAGCATTCCATTCCTTTCCATAACATTCGATTCCCTTCAAAAACCTTATTCTTGATCTGTTACATAATATTCCATTCTATTCATTAAAATTCACTTCTTTTAAGCAACATTCTACTTCATACCACAAAACTCCAATCCAATATACCACATTCTATTGAATTTCAAATGCAGTATGTCATTCTATTATATAAGATTCCATTCCAATCCTCGAAACTATATTCCAGTCTAAACGTCCCTTTGCATTCCCTAATGATCTACTTTTTCCACTACATTCCATTGCATTCCACAATATTCCATTCCATTCAGAATCATTCCATTCCATTCGATTCCATTCCAACACATCATTCCTATTCTTTTACAAATATTCCATACCATTCTTCAAAATTCGGTTCTATTAATCAACATTGCCCTTCATACCATAACATTCCATTCGATTATACAACATTCCAGCCATTTCAAACATTCTATTTCATTCCATTCCATAAGATTCCATTCCAATCCACAAAATTCCATTCCATTCCTTTGACATCCATTCCTGTCCCAACACTCTCTTCCTTTCCACAACATTCAATTACATTCCACAGCATTCCATTCCACAATACAGCATTCCATTCCATAACATTTGACTAAATTCGAGCACATTATTCCAATTATTACCTAACAGTCCATTCCATTCTACAAAATTCGTTTCGGTTAATCAACATTCCACTTCCTAGCAAAACATTCATTTCCATTACACAACATTCCATTCGACTTAAAACATTCTATTTCATTCTATTGCATAACATTCAGTCCCAGTCCACAATATTCCATTTCACTCCTTAACGTTCCATTCCTTCCTCAACATTCTATTCTTTTCCACAACTTTCCATTGCATTCCATTGAATTTCCTTCCATTTCATAACATTCAGTTCTTCCCAACATATTTTTCCCATTCTGTTACATAACGTTACATTCCGTTCATTAATATTCTGTTCTACTACACTACATTCCACTTCATGCCTTAAAATTCCATTCGAATTTACAACATTCCAGTTCATTTTTAACATTATATTTTGTCCCCTTTCACAAGATTCCATTCCAATCCAGAAAATTCCATTCAAATCCTTAACCTTCCATTCCGTTCAGAAATGTTCTATTCCTTTTCACAACATTCCATTGCATTCAACAGCATTCCGTTCCATTCCTTAACTTTCCATGCACTTCCTCAACATTCAATTCCATTCCATAACATTTGTTTCCATTGAAACACATTATTCCCTTTCTGTAACCTCATATTCCTTTCCATTCATTAAAATTCGTTTCTATTAATCTACATTCCACTTCATACCATAACACTCCATTTGATTACACAACATTCCATTCCATTTGAATCATTCTATTTTATTCTATTGCATAAGATTTCATTCAAATCCAAATAATTCCATTGCCTTCCTTAACATTACATGCCTTTCAGCAACATTCTATTCCTTTCCGCAACATTCCATTGCATTCCAAAGCGTTCCATTCCGTTCCATAACATTCGACTTCATTCCAACACATTATTGCTGTTCTGTTGCAAACATTCCATTCCACTCACTAAAATTTTGTCCTCTTAACGAACATTCCACTTGACAGCATAACATTCCATTCGATTACGCAACATTCATTTCCAATTCATTCTATTTCATTCTGTTGCATAAGGTTCCATTCCAATACAAAAAATTCCATTCCATTCTTTAAACTTCCATTCCTTTCCCAACATTCCATTCATTTCCTCAAAATTCATTCCATTCCATTACATACAATTCATTCCTAACACATTATTCTCCTTTTGCTACAAAACATTCGATACCATTCATTAAAATTTGGTTCTATTAATCAAAATTCCACTTCATACCATAACATTCCATTCGATTATACAACATTCCAGTCCATTTCAAACATTCTATTTCATCCCCTTCCATAAGATTCCATTCCAATCCACAAAATTCAATTCCATTCTTTAACTTCCAATCCTGTCCCAACACTCTTTTCCTATCCTCAATATTCCATTCCATTCCACAGCATTCCATTCCGTTCCACAACATAGCATTCCATTCCATAACATTCGACACCATTGGAACACGTTATTCTATTATAATCTAATATTCCATTACATTCTTCAAAATTCGATTTTTTATCAAAATTCCACTTCATGCATTAACGTTCCATTCCATTTCACAACATTCCACTCCAGTTTAAACATTTATTTCATTCTATTGCATAACATTCCATTCCATTCCACAAGATTCAATTTCATTCCTTAACGTTCCATTCCTGCCCACAACATTCCATTGCATTCCACCGAATTCCCTTCCATTCCAAATCATTCCATTGCTTTCTATTCCATTCGATTCATTCCAACACATTATTCCCATTCTTTTACCAAACATTCCATACCATTCTTCAAAATTCGTTTCTATTAGTCAACATTCCACTTCGTACCATAACATTCCATTCCATTTAAAACATTGTATTTCATTCTGTTGCATAACATTCAATAGCAATCCACAAAATTCCATTACATTCTTTCACCCTCCATTCCATTCCCCTACTTTTTATTACTTTCAGCAACATTCCATTGCATTCCAAAACATTCCATTCCTGTCCATAATAGCCATTCAATTCCACTGTAATCTATTCAATTTCATAACATTCAATTCCATGAAAACACATTATTCTCTTTCTGTTACACAACATTCCATTCCATTCCTTAAAATTTTGTCCTCGTTATGAACATTCCACTTCATAGCATAACATTCCTTGTGGTTACGTGACTTTCGTTTCCATTTCATTCTATTTTATTCTCTTGCATAAGATTCCATTCCAATCCAAAAAATTTAAATCCATCCCTTAAACTTCCATTCCTTCCCCTACATTCCATTCAATTCCACAACAGTCCATTCCATTCCATTACATACAATTCATTCCCAACACATTATTCTCGTCTGCTACAAAACATTCGATACCATTCATTAAAATTCGGTTCTATTAATTCAAATTAACCTTCATAGCATAACTTTCCATTCGATTACACAACATTCCTTTCCAGTTCATTCTATTTCATTCTCTTGCATTAGATTCCATTCTGATTAACCAAATTCCATTCCATACTTAGCCTCCTTACCTTTCTCAAAAATTCTATTCCTTTTACCAACATTCCATTGCATTCTACAGCATTCAATTCCATTATTTTCCACAACGTTCTATTACTTTCAAATACTTTCCATTGCATTTCACATCATTCCATTCCATTGCATAACATTCCGTTCAATTCCACAACACTCCATTACATTCCATAACATTCCATTCCATTCCATTCCATTCCAACAAATTATTGCCGTTCTGTTACCTAACATTCCATTCCATTCATTGAAATTCTTTTCTACTAATCAACATTCCACTTCATACCATAGCATTCATTCGATTACAAATCACATTCAATTGCAAACATTGTATCTCTTTCCATTGCGTAAGATTCCAATCCAACCCACAAAATTCCATTGCATTCCTTTAAATTCCACTCCTTTCCTAAACGTTCTATTCCTTTCCACAACATGACACTGCATTCCACAGCATTACATTCCTTTCCATAACATTCGATTCCTTTCAAATACTTTATTCTTGAACTGTTACCTAATATTCCATTCTATTCATTAAAATTCACTTCTTTTAAGCAACATTCTACTTCATACCACAAAATTCCAATCCAATATATAACATTCTATTGACTTTCAAATGCAGTATTTCATTCTATTACATAAGATTCCATTCCTATCCAAAAAATTCCATTCCATTCCTTAATCTTCCATTCCTTTCCCTACATTCCATTCAATTCCCCAACAGTCCATTCCATTCCATTACATACAATTCATTCCAAACACATTGTTCTCGTCTGCTACAAAACATTCGATACCACTCACTAAAATTCGGTTCTCTTAATTCAAATTAACCTTCATGGCATAACTTTCCATTCGATAACACAACATTCCTTTACAGTTCATTCTATTTCATTCTCTTGCATAAGATTCCTTTGCAATCCAAAAAATTCCATTCCATTCCTGAAATTTCCATTCCCTTCCCTACATTCCATTCAATTCCAAACAGTCCATTCCATTCCATTACATACAATTCATTCCCAACACATTGTTCTCGTCTGCTACAAAACAGTCGATACCATTCACTAAATTTCGGTTCTATTAATTCAAATTAACCTTCATAGCATAACTTTCCATTCGATTACACAACATTCCTTTCCAGTTCATTATATTTCATTCTCTTGCATTAGATTCCATTCTAATGAACCAAATTCCATTCAATACTTAACCTCCTTACCTTTCTTAGAAATTCTATTCCTTTTACCAACATTCCATTGCATTCTACAGCATTCAATTCCATTACTTTCCACATCGTTCTATAACTTTCCAATACTTTCCATTGCATTTCACATTATTCCATTCAATTGCATAACATTCCGTTCAATTCCACAACACTCCATTCCATTCCATAACATTCCATTCCATTCCATTCCATTCCAACAAATTATGGCCGTTCTGTTACCTAACATTCCATTCCATTCATTGAAATTCTTTTCTACTAATCAACATTCCACTTCATACCGTAGCATTCATTCGATTACAAATCCCATTCAATTGCAAACATTGTATCTGTTTCCATTGCGTCAGATTCCAATCCAAACCACAAAATTCCATTGCGTTCCTTTAAATCCATTCCTTTCCTAAACGTTCTATTCCTTTCCACAACATTACACTGCATTCCACAGCATTCCATTCTTTTCCATAACATTCGATATCCTTCAAATACATTATTCTTGAACTGTTACATAATATTCCATTCTATTCATTAAAATTCACTTCTTTTAAGCAACATTCTACTTCATACCACAAAATTCCAATCCAATGTACAACATTCTATTGATTTTCAAATGCAGCATTTCATTCTATTACATAAGATTCCATTCCAATCCTCGAAATTCCATTGAGTCCTAAACGTCCCATTGCTTTCCCTAATGTTCTACTTTTTTCCACTACATTCCATTGCATTCCACAATATTCCATTCCATTCAGAATCATTCCAGTCCTTGCCATTCCATTCGATTCCATTCCAACACATCATTCCTATTCTTTTACAAAACATTCCATACCATTCTTCAAAATTCGGTTCTATTAATCAACATTGCACTTCATACCATAACATTCCATTCGATTATACAACATTCCAGCCATTTCAAACATTCTATTTCATTCCATTCCATAAGATTCCATTCCAATCCACAAAATTCCATTCCATTCCTTTGACATCCATTCCTTTCCCAACAATCTCTTTCTTTCCACATCATTACATTACATTCCACAGCATTGCACTCCACAATACAGCATTCCATTCCATAACATTTCACTCCATTCGAACACATTATTCCGATTATTACCTAACAGTCCATTCCATTTTCAAAATTCGTTTCTGTTAATCAACATTCCACTTCCTAGCAAAACATTCATTTCCATTACACAACATTCCATTCCACTTAAAACATTCTATTTCATTCTATTGCATAACATTCAGTTCCAGTCCACATGATTCCATTTCACGCCTTAAAGTTCCATTCCTTCCTCAACGTTCTATTCTTTTCCACAACGTTCCATTGCATTCCATTGAATTCCCTTCCATTCCATAACATTCAGTTCTTCCCAACACATTATTCCCATTCTGTTACATAACGTTACATTCCGTTCATTAAAAATCGGTTCTACTACACTACATTCCACTTCATGCGTTAAAATTCTTCGATTTTACAACATTCCAGTCCATTTCAAACATTATATTTTGTCCCCTTTCATAAGATTCCATTCCAAACCACAAAATTCCATTGCGTTCCTTTAAATCCATTCCTTTCCTAAATGTTCTATTCCTTTCCACAACATTCCACTGCATTCAACAGCATTCCATTCCATTCCTAAACTTTCCATGCAACTCCCCAACATTCAATTCCATTCCATAACATTTGTTTCCATTGAAAGACATTATTCCCTTTCTGTAACCTCATATTCCATTCCATTCATTAAAATTCAGTTCTATTAATCTACATTCCACTTCATACCATAACATTCCATTCGATTGTACAACATTCCAGTCCATTTCAAACATTCTATTTCATCCCCTTCCATCAGATTTCATTCCAAACAACAAAATTCCATTCCATTCCTTTAACTTCCAATCCTTTCCCAACACTCTTTTCCTATCCTCAACATTCCATTCCACCCCACAGCATTCCATTCCGTTCCACAACATAGCATTCCATTCCATAACATTCGACTCCATTGGAACACGTTATTCGATTATAATCTAATATTCCATTACATTCTTCATAATTAGTTTTTTAATCAACATTCCACTTCATACATTAACGTTCCATTCCATTTCACAACATTCCATTCCAGTTTAAACATTTATTTCATTCTATTGCATAACATTAAATTCCAGTCCACAAGATTCAATTTCATTCCTTAACGTTCCATTCCTTTCCACAACATTCCATTGCATTCCACCGAATTCCCTTCCATTGCAAATCATTCCATTGTTTCTATTCCATTCGATTCATTCCAACACATTATTCCCATTCTTTTACCAAACATTCCATACCATTCTTCAAAATTCGTTTCTATTAGTCAACATTCCACTTCGTAACATAACATTCCATTCCATTTAAAACATTGTATTTCATTCTGTTGCATAACATTCCATAGCAATCCTCAAAATTCCATTCCATTCCTTCACCCTCCATTCGATTCGCCGACTTTGTATTACTTTCCACAACATTCCATTGCATTCCATGGCATTCCATTCCTGTCCATAATAGTCATTCAATTCCACTGCATTCTATTCAATTCCATAACATTCAATTCCATACCAACACATTATTCTCGTTCTGTTACTCAACAGTCCATTCCATTCATTAAAATTTGTCCTCTTTATGAACATTCCACTTCATAGCATAACATTCCTTGTGGTTACGTGACATTCGTTTCCAATTCATTCTATTTCATTCTCTTGCATAATATTCCATTCCAATAAAAAAATTCCATTCCATTCCTTAAACTTCCATTCCTTTCCCTACATTCCATTCAATTCCACAACAGTCCATTCCATTCCATTACATACAATTCATTCCCAACACATTGTTCTCGTCTGCTACAAAACATTCGATACCATTCACTAAAATTCGGTTCTATTAATTCAAATTAACCTTCATAGCATAGCTTTCCATTCGAATACACAACATTCCTTTCCAGTTCATTCTATTTCATTCTCTTGCATTAGATTCCATTCTAATTAACCAAATCCATTCCATACTTAACCTCCTTACCTTTCTCAAAAATTCTATTCCCTTTACCAACATTCCATTGCATTCTACTGCATTCAATTCCACTACATTCCACAACGTTCTATTACTTTCCAATACTTTCCATTGCATTTCACATCATTCCATTCCATTGCATATCATTCCGTTCAATTCAACAACACTCCATTACATTCCATAACATTCCATTCCATTCCAACAAATTATTTCCGTTCTGTTACCTAACATTCCATTCCATTCATTGAAATTCTTTTCTACTAATCAACATTCCACTTCATACCATAGCATTCATTCGATTACAAATCCCATTCAATTGCAAACATTGTATCTCTTTCCATTGCGTAAGATTCCAATCCAACCCACAAAATTCCATTGCATTCCTTAAAATTTCATTCCTTTCCTAAAAGTTCTATACCTTTCCACAATATGACACTGCATACCACAGCATTCCATTCCTTTCCATAACATTCGATTCCCTTCAACAACTTTATTCTTGATCTGTTACATAATATTCCATTCTATTCATTAAAATTCACCCCTTTTAAGCAACATTCTACTTCATACCACAAAATTTCAATCCAGTATACAACATTCTATTGACTTCCAAATGCAGTGTTTCATTCTATTACATAAGATTCCATTCCAATCCTCGAAATTCCATTCCAGTCCTAAACGTCCCATTGCTTTCCCTAACGTTCTACTTTTTTCCACTACATTCCATTGCATTCCACAATATTCCATTCCATTCAGAATCATTCCATTCCTTGCCATTCCATTCGATTCCATTCCAATACATCATTCCTATTCTTTTACAAGAGATTCCATACCATTCTTCAAAATTCGGTTCTATTAATCAACATTGCACTTCATACCATAACATTCCATTCGATTATACAACATTCCAGCCATTTCAAACATTCTATTTCATTCCATTCTATAAGATTCCATACCAATCCACAAAATTCCATTCCATTTCTTTGCATCATTCCTGTCCCAACACTCTCTTTCTTTCCACAACATTCCATTACATTCCACAGCATTCCATTCCACAATACGTCATTCCATTCCATAACATTTGACTAAATTCGAACACATTATTGCAATTATTAGCTATCAGTCCATTCCATTCTACAAAATTCGTTTCTGGTAATCAACATTCCACTTCCTAGCAAAACATTCATTTCCATTACACAACATTCCATTCCACTTAAAACATTCTATTTCATTCTATTGCATAACATTCAGTTCCATTCCACAAGATTCCATTTCACTCCTTAACGTTCCATTCCTTCCTCAACATTCTATTCTTTTCCACAACATTCCATTGCATTTCATTGAATTCCCTTGCATTCCATAATATTCAGTTCTTCCCAACACATTTTTCCCATTCTGTTACATAACGTTACATTCCGTTCATTAAAATTCGGTTCTACTACACTACATTCAACATCATACCTTAAAATTCCATTCGAATTTACAACATTCCAGTCCATTTCAAACATTATATTTTGTCCCCTTTCATAAGATTCCATTCCAATCCACAAAATTCCATTCCATTCCTTAACCTTCCATTCCGTTCAGAAATGTTCTATTCCTTTCCACAACATTCCATTGCATTCAACAGCCTTCCGTTCCATTCCTTAACTTTCCATGCACTTCCCCAACATTCAATTCCATTCCATAACATTTGTTTCCATTGAAAGACTTTATTCCCTGTCTGTAACCTCATATTCCATTCCATTCATTAAAATTCGGTTCTATTAATCTACATTCCACTTCATACCATAACATTCCATTTGATTACACAACATTCCATTCCATTTGAATCATTCTATTTTATTCTATTGCATAAGATTCCATTCAAATCCAAGTAATTCCATTACCTTCCTTAACATTACATGACTTTCAGCAACATTCTATTCCTCTCCGCAACATTCCATTGCATTCCAAAGCGTTCCATTTAGTTCCATAACATTAGATTTCATTCCAACACATTATTGCCGTTCTGTTGCAAACATTCCATTCCACTCACTAAAATGTTGTCCTCTTAACGAACATTCCACTTGACAGCATAACATTACATTCGATTACACAACATTCATTTCCAATTCATTCTATTTCATTCTGTTGCATAAGGTTCCATTCCATTCCAAAAAATTCCATTCCATCCCTTAAACTTCCATTCCTTTCCCAATATTCCTTTTAATTCCACAAGATTCCATTCCATTACATTCCATACAATTCATTCCTAACACATTTTTCTCGTTCTGCTACAAAACATTCGATACCATTCATTAAAATTTGGTTCTATTAATCAAAATTCCACTTCATACCATAACATTCCATTCGACTATACAACATTCCAGTCCATTTCAAACATTCTATTTCATCCCCTTCCATCAGATTCCTTTCAAATCCCCAAAATTCCATTCCATTCCTTTAACTTCCAATCCTGTCCCAAAACTCTTTTCCTATCCTCAACATTCCGTTCCATCCCACAGCATTCCATTCTGTTCCACAACATAGCATTCCATTCCATAACATTCGACTCCATTGGAACACGTTATTCGATTATAATCTAATATACCATTACATTCTTCAAAATTCGTTTTTATCAACATTCCACTTCATACATTAATGTTCCATTCCATTTCACAACATTCCATTCCAGTTTAAACATTTATTTCATTTTATTGCATAACATTCCATTACAGTCCACAAGATTCAATTTCATTCCATAACGTTCCATTCCTTTCCACAACATTCCATTGCATTCCACCGAATTCCCTTCCATTCCAAAACATTCCGTTGCTTTCTATTCCATTCGATTCATTCCAACACATTATTCCCATTCTTTTACCAAACATTCCATACCGTTCTTCAAAATTCGTTTCTATTATTCAACATTCCACTTCGTACCATAACATTTCATTCCATTTAAAACATTGTATTTCATTCTGTTTCATAACATTCCATAGCAATCCAAAAATTTCCATTCCATTCCTTCACCCTCTATTCCATTCCCCTACTTTGTATTACTTTCCACAACATTCCATTGCATTCCATGGGATTCCATTCCTGTCCATAATAGCCATTCAATTCCACAGCAATCTATTCAATTCCATAAAATTCAATTTAATGCCAACACATTATTCTCATTCTGTTCTCAACATTCCATTCCATTCATTAAAATTTTGTCCTCTTTATAAACATTCCACTTTATAGCATAACATTCCTTGTGGTTACGTGACATTCGTTTCCAATTCATTCTATTTCCTTCTCTTGCATAAGATTCCATTCCAATCCAAAAAATTCCATTCCATTCCTTAAACTTCCATTCCGTTCAATACATTCCATTCAATTGCACAACAGTCCATTCCATTCCATTACATACAATTCATTCCCAACACATTGTTCTCGTCTGCTACAAAACATTCGATACCATTCACTAAAATTCGGTTCTATTAATTCAAATTAACCTTCATAGCATAACTTTCCATTCGATTACACAACATTACTTTCCAGTTCATACTATTTCATTCTCTTGCATTAGATTCCATTCTAATTAACCAAATTCCATTCCATACTTAACCTCCTTACCTTTCTCAAAAATTCTATTCCTTTTACCAACATTCCATTGCATTCTACAGCATTCAATTCCATTACTTTCCACAACATTCTATTACATTCCAATACTTTCCATTGCATTTCACATCATTCCCTTCCATTGCATAACATTCCGTTCAATTCCACAACACTCCATTACATTCCATAACATTCCATTCCATTTTCAACAAATTATGGCCGTTCTGTTACCTAACATTCCATTCCATTCATTGAAATTCTTTTCTATTAATCAGCATTCCACTTCATACCATAGCATTCATTCGATTACAAATCCCATTCAATTGCAAACATTGTATCTCTTTCCATTGCGTTAGATTCCAATTCAACCCACAAAATTCCATTGCATTCCTTAAAATTCCATTCCTTTCCTAAACGTTCTATTCCTTTACACAACATGACACTGCATTCCACAGCATTCCATTGCTTTCCAAAACATTCGATTCCTTTCAAAAACCTTATTCTTGATCTGTTACATAATATTCCATTCTATTCATTAAAATTCACTTCTTTAAAGCAAAATTGGACTTCATACCACAAAATTCTAATCCAGTATACAACATTGTATTGAATTCCAAATGCAGTATTTCATTCTATTACATAAGATTCCATTCCAATCCTTGAAATTCCATTCCAGTCCTAAACGTCCCATTGCTTTCCCTAACGTTCTACTTTTTTCCACTACATTCCATTGCATTCCACAATAATCCATTCCATTCAGAATCATTCCATTCCTTGCCATGGCATTCGATTCCATTCCAATACATCATTCCTAATCTTTTAAAAAACATTCCATACCATTCTTCAAAATTCGGTTCTATTAATCAACATTGCACTTCATACCATAACATTCCATTCGATTATGCAACATTCTAGCCATTTCAAACATTCTATTTCATTCCTTTCCATAAGATTCCATTCCAATCCACAAAATTCCATTCCATTCCTTTGACATCATTCCTGTCCCAACACTCTCTTTCTTTTCACAACATTCCACAGAATTCCATTCCACAATACAGCATTCCATTCCATAACATTTGACTAAATTCGATCACATTATTCCAATTATTACCTAACAGTCCATTCCATTCTACAAAATTCGTTCCTGTTAATCAACATTCCAATTCCTAGCAAAACATTCATTTCCATTACAGAACATTCCATTCCACTGAAAACAATCTATTTCATTCTATTCCATACATTAAGTTACAGTCAACAAGTTTTGATTTCACTCCTTAACGTTCCATTCTTTCCTCTAACATTCTATTCTTTTCCACGACATTCCATTGCACTCCATTGAATTCCCTTCCATTCCATAACATTCAGTTCTTCCCAACACATTATTCCCATTCTGTTACATAACGTTACATTCCATTCTTTAAAATTCGGTTCTACTACACATTATTCCACTTCATGCCTTAAAATTCCATTCGATTTTACAACACTCCAGTCCATTTCAAACATTATATTTTGTCCACTTTCATAAAATCCCATTCCAATCCGCCAAATTCCATTCCATTCCTTAACCTTCCATTCCGTTCAGAAATGTTATATTCCTTTCCACAACATTCCATTGCATTCAACAGCATTCCGTTCCATTCCTTAACTTTCCATACAATTCCCAAAATTCAATTCCATTCCATAACATTTGTTTCCATTGAAACACATTATTCCCTTTCTGTAACCTCATATTCCATTCTATTCATTTAAATTCGGTTCTATTAATCTACATTCCACTTCATACCATAACATTCCATTTGATTACACAACATTCCATTCCATTTGAATCATTCTACTTTATTCCATTGCGTAAGATTCCATTCAAATCCAATAATTCCATTGTCTTCCTTAACATTACATGTCTTTCAGCAACATTCTATTCCTTTCCGCAACATTCCATTGCATTCCAAAGCGTTCCATTCCGTTCCATACATTCGATATCATTCCAACACATTATTGCCGTTCTGTTGCAAACATTCCATTCCACTCACTAAAATTTTGTCCTCTTGACGAACATTCCACTTGACAGCATCAAGTTCCATTCGATTACGCAACATTCATTTCCAATTCATTCTATTTCATTCTGCTGCATAAGGTTCCATTTGTATCCAAAAAATTCCATTTCATTCCTTAAACTTCCATTCCTTTCCCAACATTCCATTCAATTCCACAAGATTCCATTCCATTCCATTACATACAATTCATACCTAACACCTTATTCTCGTTCGGCTACAACACATTCGATACAATTCATTACAATTTGGTTCTATTAATCAACATTCCACTTCATACCATAACATTCCATTCGATTATACAACATTCCAGTCCATTTCACACATTCTATTTCATCCCCTTCCATAAGATTCCATTCCAATCCACAAAATTCCATTCCATTCCCTTAACTTCCAATCCTGTCCCAACACTCTTTTCCTATCCTCAACATTCCATTCCATTCCACATCATTCCATTCCATTCCACAACATAGCATTCCATTCCATAACATTCGACTACTTTGGAACACGTTATTCGATTATAATCTAATATTTTACTACATTCTTCAAAATTCGATTTTTTAATCAACATTACACTTCATACATTAACGTTCCATACCATTTCACAACATTCCATTCCACTTTAAACATTCTATTTCATTCTATTGCATAACATTCCATTCCAGTCCACAAGATTCAATTTCATTCCTTAACGTTCCATTAATTTCCACAACATTACATTGCATTCCACCGAATTCCCTTTCATTCCAAATCATTCCATTGCTTTCTATTCCATTCGATTCATTCCAACACATTATTCCCATTCTTTTACCAAACATTCCATACCGTTCTTCAAAATTCATTTCTATTAATCAACATTCCACTTCGTACCATAGAATTTCATTCCATTTAAAACATTGTATTTCATTCTGTTGCATAACATTCCATAGCAATCCACAAAATTCCATTCCATTCCTTCACCCTCCATTCCATTCCCCTACTTTGTATTACTTTCCACAACTGTCCATTGCATTCCATGGCATTCCATTCCTGTCCATAATAGTCATTCAATTCCACGGTAATCTATTCAATTCCATGACATTCAATTAAATGCCAACACATTATTCTCGTTCTGTTACTCAACATTCCATTCCATTCATTAAAATTTTTTCCTCTTTATGAGCATTCCACTTCATAGCATAACATTCCTTGTGGTTAGGTGACATTCGTTTCCAATTCATTCTATTTCATTCTCTTGCATAAGATTCCATTCCAATCCAAAAAATTCCATTCCATTCCTTAAACTTCCATTCCTTTCCCTACATTCCATTCAATTCCACAACAGTACATTCCATTCCATTACATACAATTCATTCCCAACACATTATTCTCGTTTGCTACAAAACATTCGATACCACTCATTAAAATTCGGTTCTATTAATTCAAATTAACCATCATAGCATAACTTTCCATTCGATTACACAACATTCCATTCCAGTTCATTCTATTTCATTCTCTTGCATAAGATTCCATTCTAATTAACCAATTTCCATTCCATACTTAACCTCCTTACCTTTCTCAAAAATTCTATTCCTTTTACCAACATTCCATTGCATTCTACACCATTCAATTCCATTACTTTCCACAACATTCTATTACTTTCCAATACTTTCCATTGCATTTCACATCATTCCATTCCATTGCATAACATTCCGTTCAATTCCACAACACTCCATTACATTTCATAACATTCCATTCCATTCCAACAAATTATTGCATTTTGTTACCTAACATTCCTTTCCATTCATTGAAATTCTTTTCTACTAATCAACATTCCATGTCATACCATAGCATTCATTCGATTACAAATCCCATTCAAGTGCAAGCATTGTTTCTCCTTCCATTGCATAAGATTCCAATCCAACCCTCAAAATTCCATTGCATTCCTTAAATTCCATTCCTTTCCTAAACGTTCTATTCCTTACCACAACATGACACTGCATTCCACAGCATTCCATTCCTTTCCATAACATTCGATTCCCTTCAAAATCATTATTCATAATATTCAATTCTATTCATTAAAATTCACTTCTTTTAAGCAACATTCTATGTCATACCACAAAATTCCAATCCAATATAAAACATTCTATTGACTTTCAAAAGCAGTATTTCATTCTATTACATAAGATACCATAACAACCCTAGAAATTCCATTCAAATCCCAAACGTCTCATTGCTTTCCCTAACGTTCTAATTTTTCCACTACATTCCATTGCATTCCACAATATTCCATTCCATTCCAAATCATTCCATTCCTTGCCATTCCATTCGATTCCATTCCAACACATCATTCCTATTCTTTTACAAATCATTCCATACCATTCTTCAAAATTCGGTTCTATTAATCAACATTGCACTTCATACCATAACATTCCATTCGATTATACAACATTCCAGCCATTTCAAACATTCTATTTCATTCCATTCCATAAGATTCCACTGCAATCCACAAAATTCCATTCCATTCCTTTGACGTCCATTCCTGTCCCAACACTCTCTCTTTCCACAACATTCCATTACATTCCACAGCACTCCATTCCACAATACAGTATTCCATTCCAAAACATTTGACTCCATTGGAACACGTTATTCCGATTATTATCTAACAGTCCATTCCATTCTTCAAAATTCGTTTCTATTAATCAACATTCCACCTCTTAGCAAAACATTCATTTCCATTACACAACATTCCATTCCACTTAAAACATTCTATTTCATTCTATTGCATAACATTCAGTTCCTGTCCACAAGATTCCAGTTCACTCCTTAACGTTCCATTCCTTCCTCAACGATCTATTCTTTTCCACAAAGTTCCATTGCATTCCATTGAATTACCTTCCATTCCATAACATTCAGTTCTTCAAAACACATTATTCCCATTCTGTTACATAACGTTACATTCCATTCATTAAAAATCGGTTCTACTACACTACATTCAACTTCATGCCTTAAAATTCCATTCGATTTTACAACATTCCAGTCCATTTCAAACATTATATTTTGTCCCCTTTCATAAGATTCCATTCCAATCCGCCAAATTCCATTCCATTCCTTAACCTTCCATTCCTTTCCTAAACGTTCTATTCCTTTCCACAACATGACACTGCATTCCACAGCATTCCATTCCTTTCCATAAGATTCGATTCCCTTCAAATACTTTATTCTTGATCTGTTACATAATATTCCATTCTATTCATTAAAATTCACTTCTTTTAAGCAACATTCTACTTCATACCACAAAATTCCAATCCAATATACAACATTCTATTGACTTTCAAAAGCAGTATTTCATTCTATTACATAAGATTCCATTCCAATCCTCGAAATTCCATTCCAGTCCTAAACGTCCCATTGCTTTCCCTAACGTTCTACTTTTTTCCACTACTTTCCATTGCATTCCATAATATTCCATTCCATTCAGAATCATTCCATTCATTGCCATTCCATTCGATTCCATTCCAACACATCATTCCTATTCTTTTACAAAACATTCCATACCATTCTTCAAAATTCGGTTCTGTTAATCAACATTCCACTTCTAGCAAAACATTCATTTCCATTACACAACATTCCATACCACTTAAAATATTCTATTTCATTCTATTGTATAACACTCAGTTCCAGTAAACAAGATTCCTTTTCACTCCTTAACGTTCCATTCCTTCCTCAATGTTCTATTCTTTTCCACAACATTCCATTGCATTCCATTGAATTCCCTTCCATTCCATAACATTCAGTTCCTCCCAACACATTATTCCCATTCTGTTACATAACGTTACATTCCATTCATTAAAATTCGGTTCTACTACACTACATTCCACTTCATACCTTAAAATTCCATTCGATTTTACAACATTCCAGTCCATTTCAAACATTATATTTTGTCCCCTTTCGTAATATTCCATTCCAACCCACAAAATTCCATGCCATTCCTTAACCTTCCATTCCGTTCAGAAATGTTCTATTCCTTTCCACAACATTCCATTTCATTCAACAGCATTCCATTCCACTCCTTAACTTTCCATGCAATTAGCCAAAATTCAATTCCAGTCCATAACATTTGTTTCCATTGAAAGACATTATTACCTTTCTGTAACCTCATATTCCATTCCATTCATTAAAATTCGTTTCTATTCATCTACATTCCACTTCATACCATAACATTCCATTTGATTACACAACATTCCATTCCATTTGAATCATTCTACTTTTTTCTATTGCGTATGGTTACTTTCAAACCCAAATAATTCCATTGCCTTCCTTAGCATTACATGCCTTTCAGCAACATTCTATTCATTTCCGCAACATTCCATTGCATTCCAAAGAGTTCCATTCCGTTCCATAACATTCGATTTCATTCCAACACATTATTGTCGTTCTGTTGCAAACATTAGATTCCACTCACTAAAATTTTGTCCTCTTGACGAACATTCCACTTGAGAGCATAACATTCCATTCGATTACGCAACATTCATTTCCAATTCATTCTATTTCATTCTGTTGCATAAGGTTCATTCCAATCCAAAAAATTCCATTCCATTCCTTTCCCAACATTCCATTCAATTCCACAAGTTTCCATTCCATTCCGTTACATACAATTCATTCCTAACACATTATTCTCGTTCTGCTACAACACGTTTGTTACCATTCATTAAAATTTGGTTCTATTAATCAAAATTCCACTTCATACCATAACATTCCACTCGATTATACAACATTCCAGTCCATTTCAAACATTCTATTTCATCCCCTTCCATAAGGTTCCATTCCAATTCACAAAATTCCATTCCATTCCTTTAACTTCAAATCCTGTCCCAACACTCTTTTCCTATCCTCAACATTCCATTCCATTCCACAGCATTGCATTCCATTCCACAACATAGCATTCCGTTTCATAACATTCGACACCATTAGAACAGGTTATTCGATTATCATCTAATATTCCATTTCATTCTTCAAAATTCGGTTTTTAATCAACATTCCACTTCATACATTAACGTTCCATTCCATTTCACAACATTCCTTTCCTCTTTAAACATTCTATTTCATTCTATTGCATAACATTCCATTCCAGTCAACAGATTCAATTTCATTCCTTAACATTCCATTCCTTTGCACAACATTCCATTGCATTCCACCGAATTCCCTTCCATTCCAAATCATTCCATTGCTTTCTATTCCATTCGAGTCATTCCAACACATTATTCCCATTCTTTTACCAAACATTCCATACCATTCTTCAAAATTCTTTTCTATTAATCAGCACTCCACTTCATACCATAACATTCCATTCCATTTAAAACATTGTGTTTCATTCTGTTGCCTAACATTCCATAGCAATCCACAAAATTCCATTCCATTCCTTCACCCTCCATTCCATTCCCTTACTTTGTATTACTTTCCACAACATTCCATTGCATTCCATGGCATTCCATTACCGTCCATAATAGTCATTCAATTCCACTGCAATCTATTAAATTCCATAACATTCAATTCCATGCCAACACATTATTCTCGTTCTGTTACACAACATTCCATTCCATTCATTAAAATTTTGTCCTTTTTATGAACATTCCACTTCATAGCATAACATTCCTTGTGGTTACGTGACATTCGTTTCCAATTCATTGTATTTCATTCTCCTGCATAATATTCCATTCCAATCCAAAAAATTCTATTCCATTCCTTAAACTTCCATTCCTTCCCTACATTCCATTCAATTCCACAACAGTCCATTCCATTCCATTACATACCATTCATTCCCAACACATTATACTCGTCTGCTACAAAACATTTGATACCATTCATTAAAATTCGTTTCTATTAATTCAAATTAACCTTCATAGCATATCTTTCCATTTGATTACACAACATTCCTTTCCAGTTCATTCTATTTCATTCTCTTGCATTAGATTCCATTCTAATTAACCAAATTCCATTCCATACTTTACCTCCTTACCTTTCTCAAAAATTCTATTCCTTTTACCAACATTCCATTGCATTCTACAGCTTCAATTCCATTACTTTCCACAACATTCTTTTACATTCCAATACTTTCCATTGCATTTCACATCATTCCATTCCATTGCATAACATTCCGTTCAATTCCACAACACTCCATTATATTCCATAACATTCCATTCCATTCCAACAAATTATTGTTGTTTGTTACCTAACATTTCTTTCAATTCATTGAAATTCTTTTCTACTAATCAACATTCCACGTCATATCACAGCATTCAGTCGATTACAAATCCCATTCAATTGCAAACATTGTATCTCTTTCCATTGCCTAATATTCCAATCCAACCGACAAAATTCCATTGCATTCCTTTAAATTCCATTCCTTTCCTAAACGTTGTATTCCTTTCCACATGACACTGCATTCCACAGCATTCCATTCCTTCCATAGCATTTGATTCCCTTCAAATACATTATTCTTGATCTGTTACATAATATTCCATTCTATTCATTAAAATTCACTTCTTTTAAGCAACATTCTACTTCATACCATAAAATTCCAAATCAATATATAACATTCTATTGACTTTCAAATGCAGTATTTCATTCTATTACATAAGATTCCATTCCAATCCTCGAAATTCCATTCCAGTCCTAAACGTCCCATTGCTTTCCCTAATGTTCGACTTTTTTCCACTACATTCCATTGCATTCCACAATATTCCATTCCATTCAGAATCATTCCAGTCCTTGCCATTCCATTCGATTCCATTCCAACACATCATTCCTAATCTTTTACAAAACATTCCATACCATTCTTCAAAATTCGGTTCTATTAATCAGCAGTGTACTTCATTCCATAACATTCCATTCGATTATACAACATTCCAGCCATTTCAAACATTATATTTCATTCCATTAGATAAGATTCCATTCCAATCCACAAAATTCCATTCCATTCCTTTGACATCCATTCCTGTCCCAACACTCCCTCTTTCCACAACATTCCATTACATTGCACAGCAGTCCATTCCACAATACAGTATTCCATTCCAAAACATTTGACTCCATTCGAACACATTATTCCGATTATTACCTAACATTCCATTCCATACTTCAAAATTCATTTCTATTAATCAACATTCCACTTCTTAGCAAAACATTCATTTCCATTACACAACATACCATTCCACTTAAAACATTCTATTGCATTCTATTGCATAACATTCAGTTCCAGTCCACAAGATTTCATTTCACTCCTTAACGTTCCATTCAATTCTCAACATTCTATTCTTTTCCACGTCATTCCGTTGCATTCCATTGAATTAACTTCCATTCCATAACATTCAGTTCTTCCCAACACATTATTCCCATTCTGTTACATAACGTTAAATTCCATTCATTAAAATTCGGTTCTACTAAACTACATTCCACTTCATGCCTTAAAATTCCATTCGATTTTACAACATTCCAGTCCATTTCAAACATTATATTTTGCCCCTTTCATAAGATTCCATTCCATTCCTTAACCTTTCATTCCGTTCAGAAATGTCCTTTCCTTTCCACAACATTCCACTGCATTCAACAGCATTCCATTTTATTCCTTAACATTCCATGCAATTCCCCAACTTTCGATTCCATTCCATAACATTTGTTTCCATTGTAACACATTATTCCCTTTCTGTAACCTCATATTCCATTTCATTCATTAAAATTCGGTTCTATTAATCTGCATTCCACTTCATACCATAACATTCCATTTGATTACACAACATTCCATTCCATTTGAATCATTCTATTTTATTCTATTGTATAAGATTCCATTCAAATCCAAATAATTCCATTGCATTCCTTAACATTATATGCCTTTCAGCAACATTCTATTCCTTTCCGCAACATTCCATTGCATTCCAAAGCGTTCCATTCCGTTCCATAACATTCGATTTCTTTCCAAAATATTATTGCCGTTCTGTTGCAAACATTCCATTCCACTCACTAAAATTTTGTCCTCTTAACGAACATTCCACTTGATAGCATAAAATTCCTTTCAATTACGCAACATTCATTTCCAATTCTTTCTATTTCATTCTGTTTCATAAGGTTCCATTCCAATCCAAAAAATTCCATTCCATTCCTTAAACTTCCATTCTTTCCCAACATTCCATTCAATTCCACAGGATTCCATTCCATTCCATTTCATACAATTCATTCCTAACACTTATTCTCGTTCTGCTACAACACATTCGATACCATTCATTAAAATTTGGTTCTATTAATCAAAATTCCACTTCATACCGTAACATTCCATTCTACTCTACAACATTCCAGTCCATTTCAAACATTCTATTTCATCCCCTTCCATAAGATTCCATTCAAATCCACAAAATTCCATTGCATTCCTTTATCTTCCAATCCTGTCCCAACACGCTATTCCTATCCTCATCATTCCATTCCATTCCACAACATTCCATTCCATTCCAGAACATAGCATTCTGTTCCATAACATTCGAATCCTTTGGAACACGTTATTCGATTATAATCTAATATTCCATTACATTCTTCAATATTCGATTTTTTAATCAACATTCCACTTCATTCATTAACGTTCCATTCCATTTCACAACATTCCATTCCACTTTAAACATTGTATTTCATTCTATTGCATAACATTCCATTCCAGTCCACAAGATTCAATTTCATTGCTTAAAGTTCCATTCCTTTCCACAACATTCCATTGCATTCCAACGAAATCCCTTCCATTCCAATACATTCCATTGCTTTCTATTCCGTTCGATTCATTCAAACACAATATTCATATTATTTTACCAAACATTCCATACCATTCTTCAAAATTCGTATCTTTTAATCAACATTCCACTTCATACCATAACATTCCATTCCATTTGAAACATTGTATTTCATTCTGTTGCATAACATTCCATAGCCATCCACAAAATTCCATTACATTCCTTCACCCTCCGTTCCAATCCCCAACTTTGTATTATTTTCCACAACATTCCATTGCGTTCCAAAGCATTCCATTCCTTTCCATAATAGTCATTCAATTCCACTGTAATCTATTCAATTCCATAACATTCAATTCCATGCCAACACATTATTCTCGTACTGTTACTCAATATTACATTTCATTCATTAAAATTTTGTCATCTTTACGAACATTCCACTTCATAGCATAACATTCCTTGTGGTTACGTGACATTCGTTTCCAATTCATTCTATTTCATTCTCTTGCATAAGATTCCATTCCAATCCAAAAAATTCCATTCCATTCCTTAAACTTCCATTACTTTCCGTACATTCCTTTCAATTCCACAACAGTCCATTCCGTTCCATTACATACAATTCATTCCCAACACATTGTTCTCGTCTGCTACAAATCATTCGATACCATTCACTAAAATTCGGTTCTATTAATTCAAATTAACCTTCATAGCATAACTTTCCATTCGATTACACAACATTCCTTTCCAGTTCATTCTATTTCATTCTCTTGCATTAGATTCCATTCTAATTAACCAAATTCCATTCCATACTTAACTTCCTACCTATCTCAAAAATGCTATTACTTATATCAACATTCCATTGCATTCTACAGCATTCAATTCCATTACTCTCCACAACATTCTATTAATTTCCAATACTTTCCATTGCATTTCACATCATTTCATTCCATTGCATAACATTTCATTCAATTCCACAACTCTAAATTACATTCCATAACATTCCATTCCATTCCAACAAATTATTGCCGGTCTGTTACCTAACATTCTATTCCATTCATTGAAATTCTTTTCTACTAATCTACATTCCACGTCATACCATAGCATTCAGTCGATTACAAATCCCATTCAATTGCAAACATTGTATGTATTTCCATTGCGTAAGATTCCAATTCAACCCACAAAATTCCATTGCATTCCTTAAAATTCCATTCCTTTCCTTAACGTTCTATTCCTTTCCACAACATGACACTGCATTCCACAGCATTCCATTCCTTTCCATAACATTCGATTCCCTTCAAAAACATTATTCTTCATCTGTTACATAATACTCCATTGTATTCATTAAAATTCACTTCTTTTAAGCAACATTCTACTTCATACCACAAAATTCAATCCAATATACAACATTCTATTGGCTTTCAAATGCAGTATTTCATTCTATTACATAAGATTCCATTCCAATCCTCGAAATTCCATTCCAGTCCTAAACGTCCCATTGCTTTCCCTAACGTTCTACTTTTTTCCACTACATTCCATTGCATTCCACAATATTCCATTCCATTCAGAATCATTCCATTCCTTGCCTTTCCATTCGATTCCATTCCAACACATCATTCCTATTCTTTTACAAAACATTCCATACCGTTCTTCAAAATTCGGTTCTATTAATCAACAATGCACTTCATACCATAACATTCCATTCGATTATACAACATTCCAGCCATTTCAAACATTCTATTTCATTCCATTCCATAAGAATCCATTCCAATCCACAAAATTCCATTCCATTCCTTTGACATCCATTCCTGTCCCAACACTCTCTTTCTTCCACAATTTTCCATTACATTCCACAGCATTCCAGTCCACAATACAGCATTCCATTCCATAACATTTGACTCCATTCGAACACATTATTCCGATTATTACCTAACATTTCATTCCATTCTTCAAAATTCGTTTCTGTTAATCAACATTCCACTTCCTAGCAAAACATTCATTTCCATTACACAACATTCCATTCCACTTTAAACATTCTATTTCATTCTATTCCGTAACATTCAGTTCCAGTCCAAAAGATTCCATTTCACTCCGTAACGTTCCATTCCTTCTTCAACATTCTATTCTTTTCCTCAACATTCCATTGCATTCCATTGAATTCCCTTCCATTCCATAACATTCAGTCCTTCCCAACACATTATTCCCATTCTGTTACATAACATTACATTCCATTCATTACAATTCGTTTCTACTACACTGCATTCCACTTCATGCATTAAAATTCCATTCGATTTTTCAACATTCCAGTATATTTCAAACATTATATTTTGTCCCATATCTTAAGATTCCATTCCAATCCACAAAATTCCATTCCATTCCTTAACCTTCCATTCCGTTCAGAAATGTTCTATTCCATTCCACAACATTCCATTGCATTCAACAGCATTCCATTCCATTCCTTAACTTTCCATGCAATTCCCCAACATTCAATTCCATTCCATAACATTTGTTTCCATTGAAACACATTATTCCCTTTCTGTAACCTCATATTCCATTCCATTCATTAAAATTCTGTTCTATTAATCTACATTCCACTTCAAACCATAACATTCCATTTGATTACACAACATTCCATTACATTTGAATCATTCTATTTTATTCTATTCCGTAAGATTCCATTCAAATCCAAATAATTCCATTGGCTTCCTTAAGATTACATGCCTTTCAGTAACATTCTATTCCTTTCCACAACATTCCATTGCATTACAAAGCGTTCCATTCCGTTCCATAACAATCGATTTCATTCCAACACATTATTGCCGTTCTGTTGCAAACATTCCATTCCACTCACTAAAATTTTGTCCTCTTAACGAACATTCCACTTGACAGCATTACATTCCAATCGATTACGCAACATTCATTTCCAATTCATCATATTTCATTCTGTTGCATAAGGTTCCGTTCCAATCCAAAAAATTCCATTCCATTCCTTAAACTTCCATTCCTTTCCCAACATTCCATTCAATTCCACAAGATTCCATTCCATTCCATTCCATACAATTCATTCCTAACACATTATTCTCTTTCTGCTTCAACACATTCGATACCATACATTAAAATTTCGTTCTATTAATCAAATTCCACTTCGTACCATAACATTCCATTCGACTATACAACATTCCAGTCCATTTCAAACATTCTATTTCATCCCCTTCCATAAGATTCCATTCCAATCCACAAAATTCCATTCCATTCCTTTATCTTCGAAGCCTGTCCCAACACTGTTTTTCTATCCTCAACATTCCATTAAATTCCACAGCATTCCATTCCGTTCCACAACATCGCATTAAATTCCATAACTTTCGACTCCATTGGAACACGTTATTGGATTATAATCTAATATTCCATTACATTCTTCAAAATTCGATTTCTGAAATAACATTCCACTTCATACATTAACGTTCCATTCCATTTCACAACATTTGATTCCACTTTAAACATTCTATTTCATTCTATCGCATAACATTCCATTCCAGTCCACAAGATTCAATTTCATTCCTTAACGTTCCATTCCTTTCCACAACATTACATTGCATTCCACCGAATTCCCTTACATTCCAAATCATTCTATTGCTTTCTATTCCATTCGATTCATTCCACCACATTATTCCCATTCTTTTACCAGACATTCCATACCATTCTTCAAAATTCGTTTCTATTAGTCAACATTCCACTTCGTACCATAACATTCCATTCCATTTAAAACATTGTATTTCATTCTGTTGCATAACATTCCATAGCAATCCACAAAATTCCATTCCATTCCTTCACCCTCCATTCCAATCCCCAACTTTGTATTACTTTCCACAACATTCCATTGCATTCCCCAGCATTCCATTCCTCTCCATAATAGTCATTCAATTCCACTGTAATCTATTCAATTCCATAACATTCAATTCCATGCCAACACTTTATTCTCGTTCTGTTACTCAACATTCCATTCCATTCATTAAAATTTTGTCCTCTTTATGAACATTCCACTTCATAGCATAACATTCCTTGTGGTTACGTGACATTCGTTTAGAATTCATTCTATTTCATTGTCTTGCATAAGATTCCATTCCAATCCAAAAAATTCCATTCCATCCCTTAAACGTCCATTCCTTTCCCTACATTCCATTCAATTCCACAACAGTCCATTCCATTCCATTACATCCAATTAATTCCCAACATATTATCCTCGTCCGCCACAAAACGTTCGATACCATTCATTAAAATTCGGTTCTATTAATTCAAATTAACCTTCATAGCAAAAATTTCCATTCGATTACACAACATTCCTTTCCAGTTCATTCTATTTCATTCTCTTGCATTAGATTCCATTCTAATTAACCAAATTCCATCCCATACTTAAGCTCCTTACCTTTCTCAAAAATTCTACTCCTTTTACCAAGATTCCATTGCATTCTACAGCATTCAATTCCATTACTTTCCCCAACGTTCTATTACTTTCCAATACTTTCCATTGCATTTCACATCATTCCATTCCTTTGCATAACATTCCATTCCATTCCAACAAATTATTGCCGTTCTGTTACCTAAAATTCCATTCCATTCATTGAAATTCTTTTCTACTAATCAACAATCCACATCATACCATAGCATTTATTCGATTACAAATCATATTCAATTGCAAACATTGTATGTCTTTCCATTGCGTAAGATTCCAATTCAACCCACAAAATTCCATTGCATTCCTTAAAATTCCATTCCTTTCCTTAACCTTCTAATCCTTTCCACAACATGACACTGCATTCCACAGCATTCCATTCCTTTCCATAACATTCGATTCCCTTCAAAAACATTATTCTTGATCTGTTACATAATACTCCATTGTATTCATTAAAATTCACTTCTTTTAAGAAACATTCTACTTCATACCACAAAATTCAATCCAATATACAACATTCTATTGACTTTCAAATGCAGTATTTCATTCTATTACATAAGATTCCAATCCAATCCTCGAAATTCCATTCCAGTCCTAAACGTCCCATTGCTTTCCCTTACGTTCAACTTTTTTCCACTACATTCCATTGCATTCCACAATATTCCATTCCATTCAGAATCATTCCATTCCTTGCAATTCCATTCGATTCCATTCCAACACATCATTCCTATTCTTTTACAAAACATTCCATACCATTCTTCAAAATTCGGTTCTATTAATCAACATTGCACTTCATACCATAACATTCCATTCGATTATACAACATTCCAGCCATTTCAAATATTCTATTTCATTCCATTCCATATGATTCCATTCCAATCCACAAAATTCCATTCCATTCCTTTGACATCCATTCCTGTCCCAACACTCTCTTTCTTTCCACAACATTCCATTACATTCCACAGCATTCCAGTTCACAATACAGCATTCCATTCCATAACATTTGACTCCATTCGAACACATTATTCCGATTATTACCTAACAGTTCATTCCATTCTTCAAAATTCGTTTCTGTTAATCAACATTCCACTTCCTACCAAAACATTCATTTCCATTACACAACATTAAATTCCACTTAAAACATTCTATTGCTTTCTATTGCATAACATTCAGTTCCAGCCCACAAGATTTCATTACACTCCTTAAGGTTCCATTCGTTCCTCAACATTCTATTCCTTTCCACAACATTACATTGCATTCCACCGAATTCCCTTCCATTCCAAATCATTCCATTGCTTTCTATTCCATTCGATTCATTCCACCACATTATTCCCATTCTTTTACCAAACATTCCATACCATTCTTCAAAATTCGTTTCTATTAGTCAACATTCCACTTCGTACCATAAAATTCCATTCCATTTAAAACATTGTATTTCATTCTGTTGCATAACATTCCATAGCAATCCACAAAATTCCATTCCATTCCTTCACCCTCCATTCCATTCCCCAACTTTGTATTACATTCCCCAAATTGCATAGCATTCCAATGCATTCCATTCCTGTCAATAATAGACATTCAATGACACTGTAATCTATTCAATTCCATGACATTCAATTAAATGCCAACACATTATTCTCGTTCTATTTCTCAACATTCCATTCCATTTATTAAAATTTTGTCCTCTTTATGAACATTCTACTACATAGCATAAAATTCCTTGTGGTTACATGACGTTCGTTTCCAATTCATTCTATTTCATTCTCTTGCATAAGATTCCATTCCAATCCAAAAAATTCCATTCCATTCCTTAAACTTCCATTCCTTTCCCTACATTCCATTCAATTCCAGAAAAGTCCATTCAATTCCATTACATACAATTCATTCCCAACACAATGTTCTCGTCTGCTACAAAACATTCAATACCATTCACTAAAATTCGGTTCTATTAATTCAAATTAACCTTCATAGCATATCTTTCCATTCGATTACACAACATTCCTTTCCAGTTCATTCTATTTCATTCTCTTGCATTAGATTCCATTCTAATTAACCATATTCCATTTCATACATAACCTCCTCACCTTTCTCAAAAATTCTATTCCTTTCACCAAAACTCCATTGCATTCTATAGCATTCAATTCCATTACTTTCCACAACGTTCTATTACTTTCCAATACTTTCCATTGCATTTCACATCATTCCATTCCATTGCATAACATTCCGTTCAATTCCACAACACTCCATTACATTCCATTCCATTCCAACAAATTATTGCCGTTCTGTTACCTAACATTCCTTTCCATTCATTGAAATTCTTTGCTACTAATTAACATTCCAATTCATACCATAGCATTCATTCGATTACAAATCCCATTCAATTGCTTACATAGTATCTCTTTCCATTGCATAAGATTCCAATCCAACCCACAAAATTCAATTACATTCCTTAAAATTCCATTTCTTTCCTAGACGTTCTATTCCTTTCCACAACATGACACTGCATTCCAATGCATTCCATTCCTTTCCATAACATTCGATTCCCTTCAAAAACATTATTCTTGTTCTGTTACATAATATTCCATTCTATTCATTAAAATTCACTTCTTTTAAGCAACATTCTACTTCATACCACAAAATTGCAATCCAATATACAACATTCTATTGACTTTCGAATGCAGTATTTCATTCTATTACATAAGATTCCATTCCAATCCTCGAAATTCCATTCCAGTCCTAAACGTCCCATTGCTTTCCCTAACGTTCTACTTTTTTCCACTACATTCCATTGCATGCCACAATATTCCATTCCATTCAGAATCATTCCATTCCTTGCCATTCCATTCGATTCCGTTCAAATACATCATTCCTATTCTTTTAAAAAACATTCCATACCATTCTTCAAAATGCGGTTCTATTAATCAACATTGCACTTCATACCATAACATTCCATTTGATTATACAACATTCCAGCCATTTCAAACATTCTATTTCATTCCATTCCATAAGATTCCATTCCAATCCACAAAATTCCATTCCATTCTTTGACATCCTTTCCTGTCCCATCACTCTCTTTCTTTCCACAACATTCCATTACATTCCACAGCATTCCATTCCACAATACAGCATTCCATTCCATTACTTTTGACTCCATTCGAACACATTATTCCGATTATTGCCTAACAGTCCATTCCATTCTTCAAAATTCATATCTGTTAATCAACATTCCATTTCCTACCAAAATATTCATTTCCATTACACAACATGCCATTGCACTTAAAACATTCTATTTCATTCTATTGCATAACATTCAGTTCCAGTCCACAAGATTCCATTTCACTCCTTAACGTTCCATTCATTCCTCAACTTTTTATTCTTTTCCACTACATTCCGTTGCATTCCATTGAATTCCCTTCCATTCCATAACATTCAGTTCTTCCCAACACATTATTCCCATTCTGTTACATAACGTTACATTCCATTCATTAAAATTCGGTTCTACTACACTACATTCCACTTCATACCTTACAATTCCATTCGATTTTACAACATACCAGTCCATTTCAAACATTATATTTTGTCCCCTTTCATAAGATTCCATTCCAATCCACAAAATTCCATTCCATTCCTTAACATTCCATTCCTTTCAGAAATGTTCTATTCCTTTTCACAACATTCCATTGCATTCAACAGCATTCCATTCCATTCCTTAAACTTACATGCAATTCCCCAACATTCAATTCAATTCCATAACATTTGTTTCCAACGAAACACATTATTCCCTTTCTGTAACCCCATATTCCATTCCATTCATTAAAATTCGGTTCTATTAATCTACATTCCACTACATACCATAACATTCCATTTGATCACAGCATTCCATTCAATTTGAATCATTCTATTTTATTCTATTGCATTAGATTCCATTCAAATCCAAATAATTCCATTGCATTCCTTAACATTACATGCCTTTCAGCAACATTCTATTCCTTTCCGCAACATTCCATTGCATTCCAAAGCGTTCCATTCCATTCCATAACATTCGATTTCTTTCCAACACATTATTGCCGTTCTGTTGCAAACATTCCATTCCACTCACTAAAATTTTGTCCTCTTAACGAACATTCCACTTGATACATAACATTCCATTCAGTTACGCAACATTCATTTCCAATTCATTCTATTTCATTCTGTTGCATAAGGTTCTATTCCAATCCTAAAAATTCCATTCGATTCCTTAAACTTCCATTCCTTTCTAACATTCCATTCAATTCCACAAGATTTTATTCCTTTCCATTACATACAATTCATTCCTAACACATTATTCTCATTCTGCTACAACACTTTCGATACCATTCATTAAAATTTGGTTCTATTAATCAAAATTCCACTTCATACCATAACATTCCATTCGACTCTACAACATTCCAGTCCATTTCAATCATTCTATTTCATCCCCTTCCATAGGATTCCATTCAAATCCACAAAATACCATTGCATTCCTTTATCTTCCAATCCTGTCCCAACACTCTTTTCCTATCCTCATCATTCCATTCCATTCCACAACATTCCATTCCATTCCACAACCTAGCATTCCGTTCCATAACATTCGAATCTATTGGAACACGTTATTCGATTATAATCTTATATTCCATTACATTCTTCAATATTCGATTTTTAATCAACATTCTACTTCATACATTAACGTTCCTTTCCATTTCACAACATTACATTCCACTTTAAACATTCTATTTCATTCTATTGCATAACATTCCATTCCAGTCCAAAAGATTCAATTTCATTCCTTAACGTTCCATTCTTTTCCACAACATTCCATTGCATTCCACCGAATTCCCTTCCATTCCAAGTCATTCCATTGCTTTCTATTCCATTCGATTCATTCAAACACATTATTCCCATTCTATTACCAAACATTCCATACCATTCTTCAAAATTCGTAACTTTTAAACAACATTCCACTTCATACCATAACATTCCATTCCATTTAAAACATTGTATTTCATTCTGTTGCATAACATTCCATAGCAATCCACAAAATTCCATTCCATTCCTTCACCCTGCATTCCATTCCCCTACTTTGTATAACTTTCCACAACATTTCATTGCATTCCAAAGCATTCCATTCCAGTACATAATAGTCATTCAATTCCACTGCAATCTATTCAATTCCAAAACATTCAATTCCATGCCAACACATTATTCTCGTTCTGTTACTCAACATTCCATTCCATTCATTAAAATTTTGTCCTCTTTATGAACATTCCACTTCATAGCATAACATTCCTTGTGTTTACGTGACATTCGTTTCCAATTCATTCTATTTCATTCTCTTGCATAAGACTCCATTCCAATCCAAAAAATTCCATTCCATTCCTTAAACTTCCATTCCTTTCCGTACATTCCATTCAATTCCACAACAGTCCATTCCATTCCATTACATACAATTCATTCCCAACACATTGTTCTCGTCTGCTACAAATCATTCGATACCATTCACTAAACTTCGGTTCTATTAATTCAAATTAACCTTCATAGCATAACTTTCCATTCGATTACACAACATTCCTTTGCAGTTCATTCTATTTCATTCTCTTGCATTAGATTCCATTCTAATTAACCAAATTCCATTCCATACTTAACCTCCTTACCTATCTCAAAAATCCTATTACTTTTATCAACATTCCATTGCTTTCTACAGCATTCAATTCCATTACTCTCCACAACATTCTATTACTTTCCAATACTTTCCTTTGCATTTCACATCATTTCATTCCATTGCATATCATTCCATTCAATTCCACAAAACTAAATTACATTCCATAACATTAAATTCCATTCCAACAAATTATTGCCGGTCTGTTACCTAACATTCTATTCCATTCATTGAAATTCTTTTCTATTAATCAACATTCCACTTCATACCATAGCATTCATTCGATTACAAATCCCATTCAATTGCAAACATAGTATCTCTTTCCATTGCGTAAGATTCCAATCCAACCCACAAAATTCAATTGCATTCCTTAAAATTCCATTACTTTCCTAAACGTTCTATTCCTTTCCACAACATGACGCTGCATTCCAATGCATTCCATTCCTTTCCATAACATTCGATTCCCTTCAAAAACATTATTCTTGTTCTGTTACATAATATTCCATTCTATTCATTAAAATTCACTTCTTTTAAGCAACATTCTACTTCATACCAGAAAATTCCAATTCAATATACAACATTCTATTGACTTTCAAATGCAGTATTTCATTCTATTACATAAGATTCCATTCCAAACCTTGAAATTCCATTCCAGTCCTAAACGTCAAATTGCTTTCCCTAACGTTCTATTTTTTTCCACTACATTCCATTGCATTCCACAATATTCCATTCCATTCAGAATCATTCCAGTCCTTTCCATTCCATTCGATTCCATTCCAACACATCATTCCTAATCTTTTACAAAACATTCCATACCATTCTTCAAAATTCGGTTCTATTAATCAACAGTGTACTTCATTCCATAACATTCCATTCGATTATACAACATTCCAGCCATTTCAAACATTATATTTCATTCCATTAGATAAGATTCCATTCCAATCCACAAAATTCCATTAAATTCCTTTGACATCCATTCCTGTCCCAACACTCTCTTACTTTCCACAACATTCCATTACATTCCACAGCATTGCATTCCACAATACAGTATTCCATTCCAAAACATTTGACTCCATTCGAAAACATTATTCCGATTATTACCTAACATTCCATTCCATTCTTCAAAATTCGTTTCTATTAATCAACATTCCACTTCTTAGCAAAACATTCATTTCCATTACAAAACATTCCATTCCACTTAAAACATTCTATTGCATTCTATTGCATAACGTTCAGTTCCAGTCCACAAGATTTCATTTCACTCCTTAACGTTCCATTCAATTCTCAACATTCTATTCTTTTCCACGTCATTCCGTTGCATTCCATTGAATTCCCTTCCATTCCATAACATTCAGTTCTTCCCAACACATTATTTCCATTCTGTTACATAACGTTAAATTCCATTCATTAAAATTCGGTTCTACTAAACTACATTCCACTTCATGCCTTAAAATTCCATTCGATTTTACAACATTCCAGTCCATTTCAAACATTATATTTTGTCCCCTTTCATAAGGTTCCATTCCATTCCTTAACCTTCCATTCCGTTCAGAAATGTTCTATTCCTTTCCACAACATTCCACTGCATTCAACAGCATTCCATTCCATTCCTTAACATTCCATGCAATTCCCCAACTTTCGATTCCATTCCATAACATTTTTTTCCATTGTAACACATTATTCCATTTCTGTAACCTCATTTTCCATTTCAATGATTAAAATTCGGTTCTATTAATCTGCATTCCACTTCATACCATAACATTCCATTTGATTACACAACATTCCATTCCATTTGAATCATTCTATTTTATTCTATTGTATAAGATTCCATTCAAATCCAAATAATTCCATTGCATTCCTTAACGTTATATGCCTTTCAGCAACATTCTATTCCTTTCCGCAACATTCCATTGCATTCCAAAGCGTTCCATTCCATTCCATAACATTCGATTTCTTTCCAAAATATTATTGCCGTTCTGTTGCAAACATTCCATTCCACTCACTAAAATTTTGTCCTCTTAACGAACATTCCACTTGATAGCATAAAATTCCTTTCAATTACGCAACATTCATTTCCAATTCTTTATATTTCATTCTGTTTCATAAGGTTCCATTCCAATCCAAAAAATTCCATTCCATTCCTTAAACTTCCATTCTTTCCCAACATTCCATTCAATTCCACAGGATTCCATTCCATTCCATTTCATGCAGTTCATTCCTAACACATTATTCTCGTTCTGCTACAACACATTCGATATCATTCATTAAAATTTGGTTCTATTAATCAAAATTCCACTTCATACCGTAACATTCCATTCGACTCTACAACATTCCAGTCCATTTCAATCATTCTATTTCATCACCTTCCATAAGATTCCATTCAAATCCACAAAATTCCATTGCATTTCTTTATCTTCCAATCCTGTCAAAACACGCTTTTCCTATCCTCATCATTCCATTCCATTCCACAACATTCCATTCCATTCCAGAACATAGCATTCTGTTCCATAACATTCGAATCATTTGGAACACGTTATTCGATTATAATCTAATATTCCATTACATTCTTCAATATTCAATTTTTTAATCAACATTCCGCTTCATTCATTAACGTTCCATTCCATTTCACAACATTCCTTTCCACTTTAAACATTCTATTTCATTCTAATGCATAACATTCCATTCCAGTCCACAAGATTCAATTTCATTCCTTAAAGTTCCATTCCTTTCCACAACATTCCATTGCATTCCAACGAAATCCCTTCCATTCCAAATCATTCCATTGCTTTCTATTCCGTTCGATTCATTCAAACACATTATTCCCATTATTTTACCAAACATTCCATACCATTGTTCAAAATTCTTATCTTTTAATCAACATTCCACTTCATACCATAACATTCCATTCCATTTAAAACATTGTATTTCATTCTGTTGCATAACATTTCATAGCAATCCACAAAATTCCATTACATTCCTTCACCCTCCGTTCCAATCCCCAACTTTGTATTATTTTCCACAACATTCCATTGCATTCCAAAGCATTCCATTCCTTTCCATAATAGTCATTCAATTCCACTGTAATCTATTCAATTCCATAACATTCAATTCCATGCCAACACTTTATTCTAGTTCTGTTACTCAATATTCCATTCCATTCATTAAAATTTTGTCCTCTTTATGAACATTCCACTTCATAGCATAACATTCCTTGTGGTTACGTGACGTTCGTTCCAATTCATTCTATTTCATTCTCTTGCATAATATTCCATTCCAATCCAAAAAATTCCATTCCATTCCTTAAACTTCCATTCCTTTCCCTACATTCCATTCAATTCCACAACAGTCCATTCCATTCCATTACATACAATTCATTCCCAACACATTATCTCGTCTGCTACAAAACATTTGATACCATTCACTAAAATTCGGTTCTATTAATTCAAATTCACCTTCATAGCATAACTTTCCATTCGATTACACAACATTCCTTTCCAGTTCATTCTATTTCATTCTCTTGCATTAGATTCCATTCTAATTATCCAAATTCCATTCCGTACTTAACCTCCTTAGCTTTCTCAAAAATTCTATTCCTTTTACCATCATTCCATTGCATTCTAGAGCATTAAATTCCATTACTTTCCACAACTTTCTATTACTTCCCAATACTTTCCATTACATTTCACATCATTCCATTCCATTTCATAACATTCCGTTCAATTCCACAACACTCCATTACATTCCATAACATTCCATTCCATTCCAACAAATTATTGCCGTTCTGTAACCTAACATTCCATTCCATTCATTGAAATTCTTTTCTAATAATCAACATTCCACTTCATCCCATAGCATTCATTCGATTACAAATCCCATTCAATTGCAAACATGGTATCTCTATCCATTGCAAAGATTCCAATCCAACCCACAAAATTCCACTGCATTCCTTAAAATTCCATTCCTTTCCTAAACGTTCTATTCCTTTCCACAGCATGGCACTGCATTCCACAGCATTCCATTCCTTTCCATAATATTCGATTCCCTTCAAAAACTTTTTTCTTGATCTTTTACATAATATTCCATTCTATTCATTAAAATTCACTTCTTTTAAGCAACATTCTACTTCATACCACAAAATTCCAATCCAATATACAACATTCTATTGACTTTCAAATGCAGTATTTCATTCTATTACATAAGATTCCATTCCAAACCTCGAAATTGTATTCCAGTCCTAAACGTCCCATTGCTTTCCCTAACGTTCTACTTTTTTCCACTACATTCCATTGCATTCCACAATATTGCATTCCATTCAGAATCATTCCAGTCCTTGCCATTCCATTCGATTCCATTCCAACACATCATTCCTATTCTTTTACAAAACATTCCATACCATTCTTCAAAATTCGGTTCTATTAATCAACATTGCACTTCATACCATAACATTCCATTCGATTATACAACATTACAGCCATTTCAAACATTCTATTTCATTCCATTCCATAAGATTCCATTCCAATCCACAAAATTCCATTCCATTCCTTTGACATCCATTCCTGTCCCAACACTCTCTTTCTTCCCACAATATTCCATTACATACCACAGCATTCCATTCACAATACAGTATTCCATTCCATAACATTTGACTCCATTAGAACACATTATTCCGATTATTACCTAACAGTCCATTCCGTTCTTCAAAATTCGTTTCTGTTAATCAACATTCCACTTCCTAGCAAAACATTCATTTCCATTACACAACAATCCATTCCACTTAAAACATTCTATTTCATTCTATTGCATAACGTTCAGTTACACTCCACAAGATTCCATTTCACCCCTTAACGTTCCATTCTTTCCTCAACATTCTATTATTTTCCACGACATTCCATTGCTTTCCCTTCCATTCCATAACATTCAGTTCTTCCCAACACATTATTCCCATTCTGTTACATAAAGTTACATTCCATTCATTAAAATTCGGTCCTACTAATCTACTTTAAACTTCATGCCTTAAAATTCCATTCGATTTTACAACATTCCAGTCCATTTCAAACTTTTATTTTTTCCCCTTTCATAAGATTCCATTCCAATCCAGAACAGTCCATTCCATTAAATTACATACAATTCATTCCCAACACATTGTTCTCGTCTGCTAAAAAACATTCGATACCATTCATTAAAATTCGGTTCTATTAATTCAAATTAACCTTCATAGCATAACTTTCCATTCGATTACACTACATTCATTTCCAGTTCTTTCTATTTCATTCTCCTGCATTAGATTCCATTCTAATTAACCAAATTGCATTCCAAACTTAACCTCCTTACCTTTCTCAAAATTCTATTCCTTTTACCAACATTCCATTGCATTCTACAGCATTCAATTCCATTACTTTCCACAACGTTCTCTTACTTTCCAATACTTTCCATTGCATTTCACATCAATCCATTCCATTGCATAACATTCCGTTCAATTCCATAACACTCCATTACATTCCATAACATTCCATTCCATTTTCAACAAATTATGGCCGTTCTGTTACCTAACATTCCATTCCATTCATTGAAATTCTTTTCTATTAATCAGCATTCCACTTCATACCATAGCATTCATTCGATTACAAATCCCATTCAAATGCAAACATTGTTTCTCCTTCCATTGCATAAGATTCCAATCCATCCCACAAAATACCATTGCATTCCTTTAAATTTCATTCCTTTCCTAAACGTTCTATTCCTTTCCACAACATGACACTGCATTCCACAGCATTCCATTCCTTTCCATAACATTCGATTCCCTTCAAAAACATTATTCTTGATCTGTTACATAATATTCCATTCTATTCATTAAAATTTACTTCATTTAAGCATCATTCTACTTCATACCACAAAATTCCTATCCAATATACAACATTCTATTGACTTTCAAATGCCATATTTCATTCTATTACATAAGATTCAATTCCAATCCTCGAAATTCCATTCCAGTCCTAAATGTCCCATTGCTTTCCCTAACGTTCTACTTTTTTCCACTACATTCCATTGCATTCCACAATATTCCATTCCATTCAGAATCATTCCATTCGTTGCCATTCATTTGATTCCATTCCAACACATCATTCCTATACTTTTACAAAACATTCCATACCATTCTTCAAAATTCGTTTCTGTTAATCAACATTCCATTTCCTAGCAAAACATTCATTTCCATTACACAACATTCCATTCCACTTAAAACATTCTATTTCATTCTATTGCATAAGATTCAGTTCCAGTCCACAAGATTCCATTTCACTCCTTAACGTTCCATTCCTTCCTCCACCTTCTATTCTTTTCCACAACATTCCATTGCATTTCATTGAATTCCTTTTCATTCCATAACATTCAGTTCTTCCCAGCACATTTTTCCCAATCTGTTACATAGTATTACATTCCATTCATTAAAATTCGGTTCTACTACACTACATTCCACTTCATGCCTTAAAATTCTATTCGATTTTACAACATTCCAGTCCATTTCAAACATTATATTGTGTCCCATTTCATAAGATTCCATTCCAATCCACAAAATTCCATTCCATTCCTTAACCTTCCATTCCGTTCAGAAATGTTCTATTGCTTTCCACAACATTCCATTGCATTCAAAAGCATTCCATTCCATTCCTTAACTTTCCATGCAATTCCCCAACGTTCATTTCCATTCCATAACATTTGTTTCCATTGAAACACATTATTCCCTTTCTGTAACCTCATATTATATTCCATTCATTAAAATTCGGTTCTATTAATCGGCATTCCAATTCATACCATAACATTCCATTTGATTACACAACATTCCTTTCCATTTGAATCATTCTTTTTTATTCTATTGTATAAGATTCCATTCAAATCCAAATAATTCCATTGCATTCCTTACCATTATATGCCTTTCAGCAACATTCTATTCCTTTCCACAACATTCCATTGCATTCCAAAGCGTTCCATTCCGTTCCATAACATTCGATTTCATTGCAACACGTTATTGCCGTTCTGTTGCAAACATTCCATTCCACTCAATAAAATTTGGTCCTCTTAACGAACATTCCACTTGATAGCATAACATTCCACTCGATTACGCAACATTCATTTCCAATTCATTCTATTTCATTCTGTTGCATAAGGTTCCATTCCAATCCAAAAAATTCCATTCCAATCCTTAAACTTCCATTGTTTCCCAACATTCCATTCAATTCCACAGATTCCATTCCATTCCATTATATACAATTCATTCCTAACACATTATTCTCATTCTGCTACAACATATTCGATACCATTCATTAAAATTTGGTTCTATGAATCAACATTCCACTTCATCCCATAACATTCCATTCGATTATACGCATTCCAGTCCATTTCAAACACTCTATTTCATCCCCTTCCATCAGATTCCATTCCAATCCACAAAATTCCATTCAATTCCTTTAACTTCCAATCCTGTCCCATCACTCTTTTCCTATCCTCAAAATTCCATTCCATTCCACAGCATTCCATTCCATTCCACAACATAGCATTCCATTCCATAACATTCGAATCCATTGGAACACGTTATTCGATTATAATCTAATATTCCATTACTTTCTTAAAAATTGATGGTTTAATCAACATTGCACTTCATACATTAAAGTTCCATTCCATTTCACAACATTCCATTCCACTTTAAACATTCTATTTCATTCTATTGCGTAACATTCCATTCCAGTCCACAAGATTCTATTTCATTCCTTAACGTTCCATTCTGTTTCACAACTTTCCATTGCATTCCAGCGAATTCCCTTCCATTCCAAATCATTCCATTGTTTTCTATTCCATTTGATTCATTCCAACACATTATTCCCATTCTTTTACCAAACATTCCATACCATTCTTCAAAATTCGTTTCTATTAATCAACATTCCACTTCGTACCATAACACTCCATTCCATTTAAAACATTGTATTTCATTCTGTTGCATAACATTCCATAGCAATCCACAAAATTCCATTCCATTCCTTCACCCTCCATTCCATACCCCAACTTTGTATTACTTTCCCAACATTGCATTGCATTCCAAAGCATCGCATTCCTGTCCATAATAGTCATTCAATTCCACTGTAATCTATTCAATTCCAAACATTCAATTAAATGCCAAAACATTATGCTCGTTCTGTTACTCAACTTTACATTCCATTCATTAAAATTTTGTCCTCTTTATGAACATTCCTCTTCATGGCATAACATTCTTTGTGGTTACGTGACATTCGTTACCAATTCATTCTATTTCATTCTCTTGCATAAGATTCCATTCCAATCCAAAAAATTCCATTACATTCCATAAACTTCCATTCCTTTCCCTACATTCCATTCAATTCCACAACAGTCCATTCCATTCCATTACATACAATTCATTCCCAACACATTATTCTCTTTTGCTACAAACATTCGATACCATTCATTAAAATTCAGTTCTATTAATTCAAATTAACCTTCATAGCATAACTTTCCATTCGATTACACAACATTCCTTTCCAGTTCATTCTATTTCATTCTCTTGCATTAGATTCCATTCTAATTAACCAAATTCCATTCCATACATAACCTACTTACCTTTCTCAAAAATTCTATTCCTTTTACCATCATTCCATTGCATTCTACAGCATTCAATTCCATTACATTCCACAACATTCTATTACTTTCCAATGCTTTCCATTGCATTTCACATCATTCCATTCCATTGCATAACATTCCGTTCAATTCCACAACACTCCATTACATTCCATAACATTCCATTCCATTCCAACAAATTATTGCCGTTCTGTTACCTATCATTCCATTCCATCCATTGAAATTCTTTTCTATTAATCAACATTCCACTTCATACCATAGCATTCATTCGATTACAAATCCCATTCAAATGCAAACATTGTTTCTCCTTCCATTTCATAAGATTCCAATCCAACCCACAAAATTCCATTGCATTCCTTTAAATTCCATTCCTTTCCTAAACGTTCTATTCCTTTCCAAAACATGACACTGTATTAAACAGAATTCCATTCCTTTCCATAGCATTCGATTCCCTTCAAAAACATTATTCTTGATCTGTTACATAATATTCCATTCTATTCATTAAAATTCACTTCTTTTAAGCAACATTCGACTTCATACCACAAAATTCCAATCCAATATACAACATTCTATTCACTTTCAAATGTAGTATTTCATTCTATTTCATAAGATTCAATTCCAACCCACGAAATTCCATTCCAGTCCTAAACGTCCCATTGCTGTCCCTAACGTTCTACTTTTTTCCACTACATTACATTGCATTCCACAATATTCCGTTCCATCCAAATCTTTCCATTTCTTGCCATTCCATTCGATTACATTCCAATACATCATTCCTATTCTTTTAAAAAACATTCCATACCATTCTTCAAAATTCGATTCTATTAATCAACATTGCACTTCATACCATAACATTCCATTCGATTACACATCATTCCAGCCATTTCAAATATTCTATTTCATTCCATTCCATAAGATTCAATTCCAATCCACAAAATTCCATTCCATTCCTTTGACATCCATTCCTGTCCCAACACTCTCTCTTTCCACAACATTCCATTACATTCCACAGCACTCAATTCCACAATACAGAATTCCATTCCAAAACATTTGACTCCATTCGAACACGTTATTCCGATTATTACCTAACAATCCATTCCATTCTTCAAAATTAGTTTCTATTAATCAACATTCTACTTCTTAGCAATACATTCATTTCCATTACACAACATTCCATTCCACTTAAAACATTCTATTGCATTTTATTGCATAACATTCAGTTCCAGTCCACAAGATTCCATTTCACTCCTTAACGTTCCATTCCTTCCTCAACATTCTATTCTTATCCACAACATTCCATTGCATTCCATTGAATTCCCTTCCTTTCCATAACATTCAGTTCTTCCCAACACATTATTCCCATTCTGTTACATAACGTTACATTCCATTCATTAAAATTCGTTTCTACTACACTACATTACACTTCATGCCTTACAATTCCATTCGATTTTACAACATTCCAGTGCATTTCAAACATTATATTTTGTCCCCTTTCATAAGATTCCATTCCAATCCACAAAATTCCATTCCATTCCTTAACCTTCCATTCCGTTCAGAAATGTTCTATTCCTTTCCGCAACATTCCATTGCATTCAATAGCATTCCATTCCACTCCTTAACTTTCCATGCAATTCCCCAACATTCAATTCCATTCCATAACATTTGTTTCCATTGAAACACATTATTCCCTTTCTGTAACATCATATTCCATTCCATTAATTAAAATTCGGTTCTATTAATCTGCATTCCACTTCATACCATAACATTCCATTTGATTACACAACATTCCATTCCATTTGAATCATTCTATTTTATTCTATTGTGTAAGATTCCATTCAAATCCAAGTAATTCCATTGCATTCCTTAACATTATATGCCTTTCAGCGACATTCTATTCCTTTCCGCAACATTCCATTGCATTCCAAAGCGTTCCATTCCGTTCCATGACTTTCGATTTCTTTCCAACACATTATTGCCGTTCTGTTGCAAACATTCCATTCCACTCACTAAAATTTTGTCCTCTTAACGAACATTCCACTTGATAGCATAACATTCCATTCGATTACGCAACATTCATTTCCAATTCACTCTATTTCATTCTGTTGCATAAGGTTCCATTTCAATCCGAAAAATTCCATTCCATTCCTTAAACTTCCATTCGTTTCCCAACATTCCATTCAATTCCACAAGATTCCATTCCATTCCATTACATACAATTCATTCCTGACACATTATTCTCGTTCTGCTACAACACATTCGATACCATTCATTAAAATTTGGTTCTATTAATCAAAATTCCACTTCATACCGTAACATTCCATTCGACTCTACAACATTCCAGTCCATTTCAATCATTCTATTTCATCCCCTTCCATAAGATTCCATTCAAATCCACAACATTCCATTGCATTCTTTTATCTTCCAATCCTGTCCCAACACTCTTTTCCCATCCTCAACATTCCATTCCATTCCACAACATCGCATTCCGTTCCATAATATTCGAATCCATTAGAACACGTTATTCGATTATAATCTAATATTCCTTTACATTCTTCAATATTCGATTTTTTAATCAACATTCCACTTCATACATTAACTTTCCATTCCATTTCACAATATTCCATTCCACTTTAAACATTCTATTTCATTCTATTGCGTAACATTCCATACCAGTCACAAGATTCAATTTCCTTCCTTAACGTTCCATTCCTTTTCCCAACATTCCATTGCATTCCAACGAATTCCCTTCCATTCCAAATCATTCCATTGCTTTCTATTCCATTCGATTCATTCCAACACATTATTCCCATTATTTTACCAAATATTCCATACCATTCTTTAAATTCGTATCTTTTAATCAACATTCCACTTCATACCATAACATTCCATTCCGTTTAAAACATTGTATTTCATTCTGTTGCATAACTTTCCATAGCAATCCACAAAATTCCATTCCATTCCTTCACCCTCCTCTCCATTCCCCAACTTTATTATTTTCCACAACATTCCACTGCATTCCAAAGCATTCCATTACTTTCCATAATAGTCATTTAATTCCACTGTAATCTATTCAATTCCATAACATTCAATTCCATGCCAACACATTATTCTCATTCTCTTACTCAACATTCCATTTCATTCATTAAAATTTTGTCCCCTTTATGAACATTCCACTTCATAGCATAACATTCCTTGTGATTAGGTGACATTCATTTCCAATTCATTCTATTTCATTCTCTTGCATAAGATTCCATTCCAATCCAAAAAATTCCATTCCATTCCTTAAACTTCCATTCCTTTCCCTACATTCCATTCAATTCCACAACAGTCCATTCCATTCCATTACATACAATTCATTAAAAACACATTATTCTCGTCTGCTACAAAACATTCGATACCATTCACTAAAATTCGGTTCTTAATTCAAATTAACCTTCATAGCATAACAATCCATTTGATTACAGAACATTCCTTTCCAGTTCATTCTATTTCATTCTCTTGCATTAGATTCCACTCTAATTATCCAAATTCCATGCCGTACTTAACCTCCTTACCTTTCTCAAATATTCTATTCCTTTTACCAACATTCCATTTCAATATACAGCATTCAATTCCATTACTTTCCACCACGTTCTATTACTTTCCAATACTTTCCATTGCTTTTCACATCATTCCATTCCATTGCATAACATTCCATTCAATTCCACAACACTCCATTACATTCCATAACATTCCATTCCATTCCAACAAATTATTGCCGTTCTGTTACCTAACATTCCATTCCATTCATTGAAATTCTTTTCTAATAATCAACATTCCACTTCATACCATAGCATTCATTCGATTACAAATCCCATTCAATTGCAAACACTGTATCTCTATCCATTGCGTAAGATTCCAATCCAACCCACAAAATTCCATTGCATTCCTTAAAATTTCATTCCTTTCCTAAACGTTCTATTCATTTCCACAACATGACACTACATTCCACAGCATTTGATTCCTTTCCATAACATTCGATTCCCTTCAAAAACATGATTCTTGATCTGTTACATAATATTCCATTCTATTCATTAAAATTCACCTCTTTTAAGCAACATTCTACTTCATACCACAAAATTCCAATCCAATATACAACATTCTATTGACTTTCAAATGCAGTATTTCATTCAATTACATAAGATTCCATTCCAGTCCTCGAAATTCCATTCCAGTCCTAAACGTCCCATTGCTTTCCCTAACGTTCTACTTTTTTCCACTACATTCCATTGCATTCCACAATATTCCATTCCATTCCGAATCATTCCAGTCCTTGCCATTCCATTCGATTCCATTCCAACACATCATTCCTATTCTTTTACAAAACATTCCATACCATTCTTCAAAATTCGGTTCTATTAATCAACATTGCACTTCATTCCATAACATTCCATTCGATTATACAACATTCCAGCCATTTCAAACATTCTATTTCATTCCATTCCATAAGATTCAATTCCAATCCACAAAATTCCATTCCATTCCTTTGACATCCATTCTTGTCCAACACTCTCTCTTTCCACAACATTCCTTTACATTCCACAGCACTCCATTCCACAATACAGTATTCCATTCCAATACATTTGACTCCATTCGAACACATTATTCCGATTATTACCTAACAGTCCATTCCATTCTTCAAAATTCGTTTCTATTAATCAACATTCCACTTCTTATCAAAACATTCATTTCCATTACACAACATTCCATTCCACTTAAAACATTCTATTGCATTTTATTGCATAACATTCAGTTCCAGTCCACAAGATTCCATTTCACTCCTTAACGTTCCATTCATTTCTCAACATTCTATTCTTTTCCACGACATTCCGTTGCATTCCATTGAATTCCCTTCCATTCCATAACATTCAGTTCTTCCCAACACATTATTTCCATTCTGTTACATAACGTTACTTTCCATTCATTAAAATTCGGTTCTACTACACTACATTCCACTTCATGCCTTAAAATTCCATTCGATTTTACAACATTCCAGTCCATTTCAAACATTATATTTTGTCCCTTTTCATAAGATTCCATTCCAATCCACAAAATTCCATTCCATTCCTTAACCTTCCATTCCTTTCAGAAATGTTCTATTCCTTTCCACAACATTCCATTGCATTCAATAGCATTCCATTCCATTCCTTAACTTTCCATGCAATTCCCCAACATTCAATTCCATTCCATAACATTTGTTTCCATTGAAACACATTATTCCCTTTCTGTAACCTCATATTCCATTCCATTCATTAAAATTCGGTTGTATTAATCCGCATTCCACTTCATACCATAACTTTCCATTTGATTACTCAACATTCCATTCCATTGAATCATTCTATTTTATTCTATTGTATAAGATTCCATTCAAATCCAAATAATTCCATTGCATTCCTTAACATTATATGCCTTTCAGCGACATTCTATTCCTTTCCGCAACATTCCATTGCATTCCAAAGCGTTCCATTCCGTTCCATAACATTGGATTTCTTTCCAACACATTATTGCCGTTCTGTTGCAAACATTCCATTCCGCTCACTAAAATTTTGTCCTCTTAACGAACATTCCACTAGATAGCATAACATTCATTTCAATTACGCAACATTCATTTCCAATTCATTCTATTTCATTCTGTTGCATAAGGTTCCATTACAATCCAAAAAATTCCATTGCATTCCTTAAACTTCCATTCCTTTCCCAACATTCCATTCAATTCCACAAGATTCCATTCCATTCCATTACATACAATTCATTCCTAACACATTATTCTCGTTCTGCTACAACACATTCGATACCATTCATTAAAATTTGGTTCTATTAATTAAAATTCCACTTTATACCGTAACATTCCATTCGACTCTACAACATTCCAGTCCATTTCAGTCATTCTATTTCATCCCCTTCCATAAGATTCCATTCAAATCCACAAAATTCCATTGCATTCCTTTATCTTCCAACCCTTTCCCAACACTCTTCTCCTATCCTCATCATTCCTTTCCTTTCCACAACATTCCATTCCATTCCACAACATAGCATTCCGTTCCATAACATTCGAATACTTTGGAACACGTTATTCGATTATAATCTAATATTCCATTACATTCTTCAATATTCGATTTTTTAATCAACATTCCGCTTCATACATTAACGTTCCATTCCATTTCACAACATTCCATTCCACTTTAAACATTCTATTTCATTCTATTGCATAACATTCCATTCCAGTCCACAAGATTCAATTTCATTCCTTAACGTTCCATTCCTTTCCACAACATTCCATTGCATTCCACCGAATTCCCTTCCATTCCGAATCATTCCATTGCTTTTTATTCCATTCGATTCTTTCCAACACATTATTCCCATTATTTAACCAAACATTCCATACCATTCTTCAAAATTGGTATCTTTTAATCAACATTCCACTTCACAACCATAACATTCCATTCCATTTAAAACACTGTATTTCATTCTGTTGCATAACATTCCATAGCAATCCACAAAATTCCATTCCATTCCTTCAACCTCCATTCCATTCCTCTACTTTGTATTACTTTCCACAACATTTCATTGCATTCCAAAGCATTCCATTCCGGTCCATAATAGTCATTCAATTCCACTGCAATCTATTCAATTCCATTACATTCAATTCCATGCCAACACATTATTCTCATTCTCTTACTCAACATTCCATTTCATTCATTAAAATTTTGTCCTCTTTATGAACATTCCACTTCATAGCTTAACATTCCTTGTGGTTACGTGACATTCGTTTCCAATTCATTCTATTTCATTCTCTTGCATAAGATTCCATTCCAATCCAAAAAATTTCATTCCATTCCTTAAACTTCCATTCCTTTCCCTACATTCCATTCAATTCCACAACAGTCCATTCCATTCCATTACATACAATTCATTACCAACACATTATTCTCGTCTGCTACAAAACATTCGATACCATTCTCTAAAATCGGTTCTTAATTCAAATTAACCTTCATAGCATAACTATCCATTCGATTACACAACATTCCATTCCAGTTCAATCTATTTCATTCTCTTGCATTAGATTCCACTCTAATTATCCAAATTCCATGCCATGCTTAAACTCCTTACGTTTCTCAAAAATTCTATTCCTTTTACCAACATTCCATTGCATTCTACAGCATTCAATTCCATTACTTTCCACAACGTTCTATTACTTTCCAATACTTTCCATTGCTTTTCACATCATTCCATTCCATTGCATAACATTCCGTTCAATTCCACAACAATCCATTACATCCCATAACATTCCATTCCATTCCAACAAATTATTGCCGTTCTGTTACCTAACATTCCATTCCATTCATTGAAATTCTTTTCTAATAATCAACATTCCACTTCATACCATAGCATTCATTCGATTACAAATCCCATTCAATTGCAAACATTGTATCTCTATCCATTGCGTAAGATTCCAATCCAACCCACAAAATTCCATTGCATTCCTTAAAATTTCATTCCTTTCCTAAACGTTCTATTCCTTTCCACAACATGACACTGCATTCCACAGCATTCCATTCCTTTCCATAACATTCGATTCCCTTCAAAAACATGATTCTTGATCTGTTACATAATATTCCATTCTATTCATTAAAATTCACCTCTTTTAAGCAACCTTCTACTTCATACCACAAATCCCATTCCAATATACAACATTCTATTGACTTTCAAATGCAGTATTTCATTCTATTATATAAGATTCCATTCCAATCCTCTAAATTCCATTCCAGTCCTATACGTCCCATTGCTTTCCCTAACGTTCTACTTTTTTCCACTACATTCCATTGCATTCCACAATATTCCATTCCATTCAGAATCATTCCAGTCCTTGCCATTCCATTCGATTCCATTCCAATACATCATTCCTATTCTTTTACAATACATTCCATACCATTCTTCAAAGTTCGGTTCTATTAATCAACATTGCACTTCATTCCATAACATTCCATTCGATTATACAACATTCCAGCCATTTCAAACATTCTATTTCATTCCATTCCATAAGGTTCAATTCCAATCCACAAAATTCCATTCCATTCCTTTGACATCCATTCCTGTCCAACACTCTCTCTTTCCACAACATTCCATTACATTCCACAGCACTCCATTCCACAATACAGTATTCCATTCCAATACATTTGACTCCATTCGAACACATTATTCCGATTATTACCTAAAAGTCCATTCCATTCTTCAAAATTCGTTTCTATTAATCAACATTCCACTTCTTATCAAAACATTCATTTCCATTACACAACATTCCATTCCACTTAAAACATTCTATTGCATTTTATTGCGTAACATTCAGTTCCACTCCACAAGATTCCATTTCACTCCTTAACGTTCCATTCATTTCTCAACATTCTATTCTTTTCCACGACATTCCGTTGCATTCCATTGAATTCCCTTCCATTCCATAACACTCAGTTCTTCCCAACACATTATTTGCATTCTGTTACATAACGTTACTTTCCATTCATTAAAATTCGGTTCTACTACTCTACATTCCACTTCATGCCTTAAAATTCCATTCGATTTTACAGCATTCCAGTCCATTTCAAACATTATATTTTGTCCCCTTTCATAAGATTCCATTCCAATCCACAAAATTCCATTACATTCCTTAACCTTCCATTCCTTTAAGAAATGTTCTATTCCTTTCCACAACATTCCATTGCATTCAATAGCATTCCATTCCATTCCTTAACTTTCCATGCAATTCCCCAACATTCAATTCCATTCCATAACATTTGTTTCCATTGAAACACATTATTCCCTTTCTGTAACCTCATATTCCATTCCATTCATTAAAATTCGGTTGTATTAATCTGCATTCCACTTCATACCATAACATTCCATTTGATTACACAACATTCCATTCCATTGAATCATTCTATTTTATTCTATTGCATAGGATTCCATTCAAATCCAAATAATTCCATTGCATTCCTTAACATTATATGCCTTTCAGCGACATTCTATTCCTTTCCGCAACATTCCATTGCATTCCAAAGCGTTCCATTCCGTTCCATAACATTCGATTTCTTTCCAACACATTATTGCCGTTCTGTTGCAAACATTCCATTCCACTCACTAAAATTTTGTCCTCTTAACGAACATTCCACTAGATAGCATAACATTCATTTCAATTACGCAACATTCATTTCCAATTCATTCTATTTCATTCTGTTGCATAAGGTTCCATTACAATCCAAAAAATTCCATTGCATTCCTTAAACTTCCATTCCTTTCCCAACATTCCATTCAATTCCACAAGATTCCATTCCATTCCATTACATACAATTCATTCCTAACACATTATTCTCGTTCTGCTACAACACATTCGATACCATTCATTAAAATTTGGTTCTATTAATTAAAATTCAACTTCATACTGTAACATTCCATTCGACTCTACAACATTCCTGTCCATTTCAATCATTCTATTTCATCCCCTTCCATAAGATTCCATTCAAATCCACAAAATTCCATTGCATTCCTTTATCTTCCAATCCTGTCCCAACACTCTTCTCCTATCCTCATCATTCCTTTCCTTTCCACAACATTCCATTCCATTCCACAACATAGCATTCCGTTCCATAATATTCGAATCCATTGGAACACGTTATTCGATTATAATCTAATATTCCATTACATTCTTCAATATTCGATTTTTTAATCAACATTCCGCTTCATACATTAACGTTCCATTCCATTTCACAACATTCCATTCCACTTTAAACATTCTATTTCATTCTATTGCATAACATTCCATTCCAGTCCACAAGATTCAATTTCATTCCTTAACGTTCCATTCCTTTCCACAACATTCTATTGCATTCCACCGAATGCCCTTCCATTCCGAATCATTCCATTGCTTTCTATTCCATTCGATTCATTCCAACACATTATTCCCATTATTTTACCAAACATTCCATACCATTCTTCAAAATTGGTATCTTTTAATCAACATTCCACTTCACAACCATAACATTCCATTCCATTTAAAACACTGTATTTCATTCTGTTGCATAACATTCCATAGCAATCCACAAAATTCCATTCCATTCCTTCAACCTCCATTCCATTCCCCTACTTTGTATTACTTTCCACAACATTTCATTGCATTCCAAAGCATTCCATTCCGGTCCATAATAGTCATTCAATTCCACTGCAATCTATTCAATTCCATAACATTCAATTCCATGCCAACACATTATTCTCATTCTCTTACTCAACATTCCATTTCATTCATTAAAATTTTGTCCTCTTTATGAACATTCCACTTCATAGCTTAACATTCCTTGTGGTTACGTGACATTCGTTTCCAATTCATTCTATTTCATTCTCTTGCATAAGATTCCATTCCAATCCAAAAAATTCCATTCCATTCCTTAAACTTCCATTCCTTTCCCTACATTCCATTCAATTCCACAACAGTCCATTCCATTCCATTACATACAATTCATTACAAACACATTATTCTCGTCTGCTACAAAACATTCGATACCATTCAGTAAAATCGGTTCTTAATTCAAATTAACCTTCATAGCATAACTATCCATTCGATTACACAACATTCCTTTCCAGTTCATTCTATTTCATCCTCTTGCATTAGATTCCACTCTAATTATCCAAATTCCATGCCGTGCTTAACCTCCTTACCTTTCTCAAAAATTCTATTCCTTTTACCAACATTCCATTGCATTCTACAGCATTCAATTCCATTACTTTCCACAACGTTCTATTACTTCCCAATACTTTCCATTACATTTCACATCATTCCATTCCATTGCATAACATTCCGTTCAATTCCACAACACTCCATTACATTCCATAACATTCCATTCCATTCCAACAAATTATTGCCGTTCTGTTACCTAACATTCCATTCCATTCATTGAAATTCTTTTCTAATAATCAACATTCCACTTCATCCCATAGCATTCATTCGATTACAAATCCCATTCAATTGCAAACATGGTATCTCTATCCATTGCGAAGATTCCAATCCAACCCACAAAATTCCACTGCATTCCATAAAATTCCATTCCTTTCCTAAACGTTCTATTCCTTTCCACAGCATGGCACTGCATTCCACAGCATTCCATTCCTTTCCATAATATTCGATTCCCTTCAAAACTTTATTCTTGATCTTTTACATAATATTCCATTCTATTCATTAAAATTCACTTCTTTTAAGCAACATTCTACTTCATACCACAAAATTCCAATCCAATATACAAAATTCTATTGACTTTCAAATGCAGTATTTCATTCTATTACATAAGATTCCATTCCAAACCTCGAAATTGTATTCCAGTCCTAAACGTCCCATTGCTTTCCCTAACGTTCTACTTTTTTCCACTACATTCCATTGCATTCCACAATATTCCATTCCATTCAGAATCATTCCAGTCCTTGCCATTCCATTCGATTCCATTCCAACACATCATTCCTATTCTTTTACAAAACATTCCATACCATTCTTCAAAATTCGGTTCTATTAATCAACATTGCACTTCATACCATAACATTCCATTCGATTATACAACATTCCAATCATTCCAAACATTCTATTTCATTCCATTCCATAAGATTCCATTCCAATCCACAAAATTCCATTCCATTCCTTTGACATCCATTCCTGTCCCAACACTCTCTTTCTTCCCACAACATTCCATTACATACCACAGTATTCCATTCACAATACAGTATTCCATTCCATAACATTTGACTCCATTAGAACACATTATTCCGATCATTTCCTAACAGTCCATTCCGTTCTTCAAAATTCGTTTCTGTTAATCAACATTCCACTTCCTAGCAAAACATTCATTTCCATTACACAACAATCCATTCCACTTAAAACATTCTATTTCATTCTATTGCATAACGTTCAGTTACACTCCACAAGATTCCATTTCACCCCTTAACGTTCCATTCTTTCCTCAACATTCTATTCTTTTCCACGACATTCCATTGCTTTCCCTTCCATTCCATAACATTCAGTTCTTCCCAACACATTATTCCCATTCTGTTACATAACGTTACATTCCATTCATTAAAATTCGGTTCTACTAATCTCCTTTCCACTTCATGCCTTAAAATTCCATTCGATTTTACAACATTCCAGTCCATTTCAAACTTTTATTTTGTCCCCTTTCATAAGATTCCATTCCAATCCAGAACAGTCCATTCCATTAAATTACATACAATTTATTCCCAACACATTGTTCTCGTCTGCTAAAAAACATTCGATACCATTCACTAAAATTCGGTTCTATTAATTCAAATTAACCTTCATAGCATAACTTTCCATTCGATTACACAACATTCATTTCCAGTTCTTTCTATTTCATTCTCTTGCATTAGATTCCATTCTAATTAACCAAATTGCATTCCAAACTTAACCTCCTTACCTTTCTCAAAATTCTATTCCTTTTACCAACATTCCATTGCATTCTACAGCATTCAATTCCATTACTTTCGACAACGTTCTATTACTTTCCAATACTTTCCATTGCATTTCACATCATTCCATTCCATTGCATAACATTCCGTTCAATTCCACAACACTCCATTACATTCCATAACATTCCATTCCATTTTCAACAAATTATGGCCGTTCTGTTACCTAACATTCCATTCCATTCATTGAAATTCTTTTCTATTAATCAGCATTCCACTTCATACCATAGCATTCATTCGATTACAAATCCCATTCAAATGCAAACATTGTTTCTCCTTCCATTGCATAAGATTCCAATCCATCCCACAAAATACCATTGCATTCCTTTAAATTTCATTCCTTTCCTAAACGTTCTATTCCTTTCCACAACATGACACTGCATTCCACAGCATTCCATTCCTTTCCATAACATTCGATTCCCTTCAAAAACATTATTCTTGATCTGTTACATAATATTCCATTCTATTCATTAAAATTTACTTCATTTAAGCATCATTCTACTTCATACCACAAAATTCCTATCCAATATACAACATTCTATTGACTTTCAAATGCCATATTTCATTCTATTACATAAGATTCAATTTCAATCCTCGAAATTCCATTCCAGTCCTAAACGTCCCATTGCTTTCCCTAACGTTCTACTTTTTTCCACTACATTCCATTGCATTCCACAATATTCCATTCCATTCAGAATCATTCCATTCCTTGCCATTCATTTGATTCCATTCCAACACATCATTCCTATACTTTTACAAAACATTCTATACCATTCTTTAAAAATTCGGTTCTGTTAATCAACATTGCACTTCATACCATAACATTCCATTCGATTATATAACATTCCAGGCATTTCAAACATTCTATTTCATTCCATGCCATAAGATTCCATTCCAATCCACAAAATTCCATTCCATTCCTTTGACATCCATTCCTGTCCCAACACTATCTTTCTTTCCACAAAATTCCATTACATTCCACAGCATTCCATTCCACGATACAGCTTTCCATTCCATAACATTTGACTCCATTCGAACACATTATTCCGATTATTACCTCAGTCCATTCCATTCTTCAAAATTCGTTTCTGTTAATCAACATTCCACTTCCTAGCAAAACATTCATTTCCATTACACAACATTCCATTCCACTTAAAACATTCTATTTCATTCTATTGCATAAGATTCAGTTCCAGTCCACAAGATTCCATTTCACTCCTTAACGTTCCATTCCTTCCTCCACCTTCTATTCTTTTCCACAACATTCCTTTGCATTTCATTGAATTCCCTTTCATTCCATAACATTCAGTTCTTCCCAGCACATTTTTCCCAATCTGTTACATAGTATTACATTCCATTCATTAAAATTCGGTTCTACTACACTACATTCCACTTCATGCCTTAAAATTCTAATCGATTTTACAACATTCCAGTCCATTTCAAACATTATATTGTGTCCCATTTCATAAGATTCCATTCCAATCCACAAAATTCCATTCCATTCCTTAAACTTCCATTCCGTTCAGAAATGTTCTATTGCTTTCCACAACATTCCATTGCATTCAAAAGCATTCCATTCCATTCCTTAACTTTCCATGCAATTCCCCAACGTTCATTTCCATTCCATAACATTTGTTTCCATTGAAACACATTATTCCCTTTCTGTAACCTCATATTATATTCCATTCATTAAAATTCTTTTCTATTAATCGGCATTCCAATTCATACCATAACATTCCATTTGATTACACAACATTCCTTTCCATTTGAATCATTCTTTTTTATTCTATTGTATAAGATTCCATTCAAATCCAAATAATTCCATTGCATTCCTTACCATTATATGCCTTTCAGCAACATTCTATTCCTTTCCACAACATTCCATTGCATTCCAAAGCGTTCCATTCCGTTCCATAACATTCGATTTCATTGCAACACGTTATTGCCGTTCTGTTGCAAACATTCCATTCCACTCAATAAAATTTGGTCCTCTTAACGAACATTCCACTTGATAGCATAACATTCCACTCGATTACGCAACATTCATTTCCAATTCATTCTATTTCATTCTGTTGCATAAGGTTCCATTCCAATCCAAAAAATTCCATTCCAATCCTTAAACTTCCATTGTTTCCCAACATTCCATTCAATTCCACAGATTCCATTCCATTCCATTATATACAATTCATTCCTAACACATTATTCTCATTCTGCTTCAACATATTCGATACCATTCATTAAAATTTGGTTCTATGAATCAACATTCCACTTCATCCCATAACATTCCATTCGATTATACACATTCCAGTCCATTTCAAACACTCTATTTCATCCCCTTCCATCAGATTCCATTCCAATCCACAAAATTCCATTCAATTCCTTTAACTTCCAATCCTGTCCCATCACTATTTTCCTATCCTCAACATTCCATTCCATTCCACAGCATTCCATTCCATTCCACAACATAGCATTTCATTCCATAACATTCGAATCCATTGGAACACGTTATTCGATTATAATCTAATATTCCATTACTTTCTTAAAAATTGATTGTTTAATCAACATTGCACTTCATACATTAAAGTTCCATTCCATTTCACAACATTCCATTCCACTTTAAACATTCTATTTCATTCTATTGCATAACATTCCATTCCAGTCCACAAGATTCTATTTCATTCCTTAATGTTCCATTCTGTTTCACAACTTTCCATTGCATTCCAGCGAATTCCCTTCCATTCCAAATCATTCCATTGTTTTCTATTCCATTCGATTCATTCCAACACATTATTCCAATTCTTTTACCAAACATTCCATACCATTCTTCAAAATTCGTTTCTATTAATCAACATTCCACTTCGTACCATAACACTCCATTCCATTTAAAACATTGTATTTCATTCTGTTGCCTAACATTCCATAGCAATCCACAAAATTCCATTCCATTCCTTCACCCTCCATTCCATACCCCAACTTTGTATTACTTTCCCAACATTGCATTGCATTCCAAAGCATTCCAATCCTGTCCATAATAGTCATTCAATTCCACTGTAATCTATTCAATTCCAAACATTCAATTAAATGCCAAAACATTATGCTCGTTCTGTTACTCAACTTTACATTCCATTCATTAAAATTTTGTCCTCTTTATGAACATTCCACTTCATGGCATAACATTCTTTGTGGTTACGTGACATTCGTTACCAATTCATTCTATTTCATTCTCTTGCATAAGATTCCATTCCAATCCAAAAAATTCCATTACATTCCATAAACTTCCATTCCTTTCCCTACATTCCATTCAATTCCACAACAGTCCATTCCATTCCATTACATACAATTCATTCCCAACACATTATTCTCTTTTGCTACAAACATTCGATACCATTCATTAAAATTCACTTCTATTAATTCAAATTAACCTTCATAGCATAACTTTCCATTCGATTACACAACATTCCTTTCCAGTTCATTCTATTTCATTCTCTTGCATTAGATTCCATTCTAATTAACCTAATTCCATTCCATACATAACCTACTTACCTTTCTCAAAAATTCTATTCCTTTTACCATCATTCCATTGCATTCTACAGCATTCAATTCCATTACATTCCACAACATTCTATTACTTTCCAATGCTTTCCATTGCATTTCACATCATTCCATTCCATTGCATAACATTCCGTTCAATTCCACAACACTCCATTACATTCCATAACATTCCATTCCATTCCAACAAATTATTGCCGTTCTGTTACCTAACATTCCATTCCATCCATTGAAATTCTTTTCTATTAATCAACATTCCACTTCATACCATAGCATTCATTCGATTACAAATCCCATTCAAATGCAAACATTGTTTCTCCTTCCATTTCATAAGATTCCAATCCAACCCACAAAATTCCATTGCATTCCTTTAAATTCCATTCCTTTCCTAAACGTTCTATTCCTTTCCAAAACATGACACTGTATTAAACAGAATTCCATTCCTTTCCATAACATTCGATTCCCTTCAAAAACATTATTCTTGATCTGTTACATAATATTCCATTCTATTCATTAAAATTCACTTCTTTTAAGCAACATTCGACTTCATACCACAAAATTCCAATCCAATATACAACATTCTATTCACTTTCAAATGTAGTATTTCATTCTATTTCATAAGATTCAATTCCAACCCACGAAATTCCATTCCAGTCCTAAACGTCCCATTGCTGTCCCTAACGTTCTACTTTTTTCCACTACATTACATTGCATTCCACAATATTCCGTTCCATCCAAATCTTTCCATTTCTTGCCATTCCATTCGATTCCATTCCAACACATCATTCCTATTCTTTTAAAAAACATTCCATACCATTCTTCAAAATTCGATTCTATTAATCAACATTGCACTTCATACCATAACATTCCATTCGATTACACATCATTCCAGCCATTTCAAATATTCTATTTCATTCCATTCCATAAGATTCCATTCCAATCCACAAAATTCCATTCCATTCCTTTGACATCCATTCCTGTCCCAACACTCTCTCTTTCCACAACATTCCATTACATTCCACAGCACTCAATTCCACAATACAGAATTCCATTCCAATACATTTGACTCCATTCGAACACGTTATTCCGATTATTACCTAACAATCCATTCCATTCTTCAAAATTAGTTTCTATTAATCAACATTCTACTTCTTAGCAATACATTCATTTCCATTACACAACATTCCATTCCACTTAAAACATTCTATTGCATTTTATTGCATAACATTCAGTTCCAGTCCACAAGATTCCATTTCACTCCTTAACGTTCCATTCCTTCCTCAACATTCTATTCTTATCCACAACATTCCATTGCATTCCATTGAATTCCCTTCCTTTCCATAACATTCAGTTCTTCCCAACACATTATTCCCATTCTGTTACATAACGTTACATTCCATTCATTAAAATTCGTTTCTACTACACTACATTACACTTCATGCCTTACAATTCCATTCGATTTTACAACATTCCAGTGCCTTTCAAACATTATATTTTGTCCCCTTTCATAAGATTCCATTCCAATCCACAAAATTCCATTCCATTCCTTAACCTTCCATTCCGTTCAGAAATGTTCTATTCCTTTCCGCAACATTCCATTGCATTCAATAGCATTCCATTCCACTCCTTAACTTTCCATGCAATTCCCCAACATTCAATTCCATTCCATAACATTTGTTTCCATTGAAACACATTATTCCCTTTCTGTAACATCATATTCCATTCCATTAATTAAAATTCGGTTCTATTAATCTGCATTCCACTTCATACCATAACATTCCATTTGATTACACAACATTCCATTCCATTTGAATCATTCTATTTTATTCTATTGTGTAAGATTCCATTCAAATCCAAGTAATTCCATTGCATTCCTTAACATTATATGCCTTTCAGCGACATTCTATTCCTTTCCGCAACATTCCATTGCATTCCAAAGCGTTCCATTCCGTTCCATGACTTTCGATTTCTTTCCAACACATTATTGCCGTTCTGTTGCAAACATTCCATTCCACTCACTAAAATTTTGTCCTCTTAACGAACATTCCACTTGATAGCATAACATTCCATTCGATTACGCAACATTCATTTCCAATTCACTCTATTTCATTCTGTTGCATAAGGTTCCATTTCAATCCAAAAAATTCCATTCCATTCCTTAAACTTCCATTCGTTTCCCAACATTCCATTCAATTCCACAAGATTCCATTCCATTACATTACATACAATTCATTCCTGACACATTATTCTCGTTCTGCTACAACACATTCGATACCATTCATTAAAATTTGGTTCTATTAATCAAAATTCCACTTCATACCGTAACATTCCATTCGACTCTACAACATTCCAGTCCATTTCAATCATTCTATTTCATCCCCTTCCATAAGATTCCATTCAAATCCACAACATTCCATTGCATTCCTTTATCTTCCAGTCCTGTCCCAACACTCTTTTCCCATCCTCAACTTTCCATTCCATTCCACAACATCGCATTCCGTTCCATAATATTCGAATCCATTGGAACACGTTATTCGATTATAATCTAATATTCCATTACATTCTTCAATATTCGATTTTTTAATCAACATTCCACTTCATACATTAACCTTCCATTCCATTTCACAATATTCCATTCCACTTTAAACATTCTATTTCATTCTATTGCGTAACATTCCATACCAGTCCACAAGATTCAATTTCCTTCCTTAACGTTCCATTCCTTTTCCCAACATTCCATTGCATTCCAATGAATTCCCTTCCATTCCAAATCATTCCATTGCTTTCTATTCCATTCGATTCATTCCAACACATTATTCCCATTATTTTACCAAATATTCCATACCATTCTTTAAATTCGTATCTTTTAATCAACATTCCACTTCATACCATAACATTCCATTCCGTTTAAAACATTGTATTTCATTCTGTTGCATAACTTTCCATAGCAATCCACAAAATTCCATTCCATTCCTTCACCCTCCTCTCCATTCCCCAACTTTATTATTTTCCACAACATTCCACTGCATTCCAAAGCATTCCATTACTTTCCTTAATAGTCATTCAATTCCATTGTAATCTATTCAATTCCATAACATTCAATTCCATGCCAACACATTATTCTCATTCTCTTACTCAACATTCCATTTCATTCATTAAAATTTTGTCCCCTTTATGAACATTCCACTTCATAGCATAACATTCCTTGTGATTAGGTGACATTCATTTCCAATTCATTCTATTTCATTCTCTTGCATAAGATTCCATTTAATCCAAAAAATTCCATTCCATTCCTTAAACTTCCATTCCTTTCCCTACATTCCATTCAATTCCACAACAGTCCATTCCATTCCATTATATACAATTCATTACCAACACATTATTCTCGTCTGCTACAAAACATTCGATACCATTCACTAAAATTCGGTTCTTAATTCAAATTAACCTTCATAGCATAACTATCCATTTGATTACACAACATTCCTTTCCAGTTCATTCTATTTCATTCTCTTGCATTAGATTCCACACTAATTATCCAAATTCCATGCCGAACTTAACCTCCTTACCTTTCTCAAATATTCTATTCCTTTTACCAAAATTCCATTTCCTTCTACAGCATTCAATTCCATTACTTTCCACAACGTTCTATTAATTTCCAATACTTTCCATTGCTTTTCACATCATTCCATTCCATTGCATAACATTCCGTTCAATTCCACAACACTCCATTACATTCCATAACATTCCATTCCATTCCAACAAATTATGGCCGTTCTGTTACCTAACATTCCATTCCATTCATTGAAATTCTTTTCTAATAATCAACATTCCACTTCATACCATAGCATTCATTGGATTACAAATCCCATTCAATTGCAAACACTGTATCTCTATCCATTGCGTAAGATTCCAATCCAACCCACAAAATTCCATTGCATTCCTTAAAATTTCATTCCTTTCCTAAACGTTCTATTCATTTCCACAACATGACACTACATTCCACAGCATTTGATTCCTTTCCATAACATTCGATTCCCTTCAAAAACATGATTCTTGATCTGTTACATAATATTCCATTCTATTCATTAAAATTCACCTCTTTTAAGCAACATTCTACTTCATACCACAAAATTCCAATCCAATATACAACTTTCTATTGACTTTCAAATGCAGTATTTCATTCAATTACATAAGACTCCATTCCAGTCCTCGAAATTCCATTCCAGTCCTAAACGTCCCATTGCTTTCCCTAACGTTCTACTTTTTTCCACTACATTCCATTGCATTCCACAATATTCCATTCCATTCCGAATCATTCCAGTCCTTGCCATTCCATACGATTCCATTCCAACACATCATTCCTATTCTTTACAATACATTCCATACCATTCTTCAAAATTCGGTTCTATTAATCAACATTGCACTTCATTCCATAACATTCCATTCGATTATACAACATTCCAGCCATTTCAAACATTCTATTTAATTCCATTCCATAAGATTCAATTCCAATCCACAAAATTCCATTCCATTCCTTTGACATCCATTCCTGTCCAACACTCTCTCTTTCCACAACATTCCTTTACATTCCACAGCACTCCATTCCACAATACAGTATTCCATTCCAATACATTTGACTCCATTCGAACACATTATTCCGATTATTACCTAACAGTCCATTCCATTCTTCAAAATTCGTTTCTATTAATCAACATTCCACTTCTTATCAAAACATTCATTTCCATTACACAACATTCCATTCCACTTAAAACATTCTATTGCATTTTATTGCATAACATTCAGTTCCAGTCCACAAGATTCCATTTCACTCCTTAACGTTCCATTCATTTCTCAACATTCCATTCTTTTCCACGACATTCCGTTGCATTCCATTGAATTCCCTTCCATTCCATAACATTCAGTTCTTCCCAACACATTATTTCCATTCTGTTACATAACGTTACTTTCCATTCATTAAAATTCGGTTCTACTACACTACATTCCACTTCATGCCTTAAAATTCCATTCGATTTTACAACATTCCAGTCCATTTCAAACATTATATTTTGTCCCCTTTCATAAGATTCCATTCCAATCCACAAAATTCCATTCCATTCCTTAACCTTCCATTCCTTTCAGAAATGTTCTATTCCTTTCCACAACATTCCATTGCATTCAATAGCATTCCATTCCATTCCTTAACTTTCCAGGCAATTCCCCAACATTCAATTCCATTCCATAACATTTGTTTCCATTGAAACACATTATTCCCTTTCTGTAACCTCATACTCCATTCCATTCATTAAAATTCGGTTGTATTAATCCGCATTCCACTTCATACCATAACATTCCATTTGATTACTCAACATTCCATTCCATTGAATCATTCTATTTTATTCTATTGTATAAGATTCCATTCAAATCCAAATAATTCCATTGCATTCCTTAACATTATATGCCTTTCAGCGACATTCAATTCCTTTCCGCAACATTCCTTTGCATTCCAAAGCGTTCCATTCCGTTCCATAACATTCGATTTCTTTCCAACACATTATTGCCCTTCTTTTGCAAACATTCCATTCCGCTCACTAAAATTTTGTCCTCTTAACGAACATTCCACTAGATAGCATAACATTCATTTCAATTACGCAACATTCATTTCCAATTCATTCTATTTCATTCTGTTGCATAAGGTTCCATTCCAATCCAAAAAATTCCATTGCATTCCTTAAACTTCCATTCCTTTCCCAACATTCCATTCAATTCCACAAGATTCTATTCCATTCCATTACATACAATTCATTCCTAACACATTATTCTCGTTCTGCTACAACACATTCGATACCATTCATTAAAATTTGGTTCGATTAATTAAAATTCCACTTTATACCGTAACATTCCATTCGACTCTACAACATTCCAGTCCATTTAAGTCATTCTATTTCATCCCCTTCCATAAGATTCCATTCAAATCCACAAAATTCCATTCTATTCCTTTAACTTCCAATCCTGTCAGAACACTCTTTAACTATCCTCAACATTCCATTCCATTCCACAGCATTCCATTCCATTCCACAACATAGCATTCCCTTCCATAACATTCGACTCCATTCGAACACGTTATTCGATTATAATCTAATATTCCATTACATTCTTCAATATTCGATTTTTTAATCAACATTCCACTTCATACATTAACGTTCCATTCCATTTCACAACATTCCATTCCACTTTAAACATTCTATTTCATTCTATTGCATAACATTCCATTCCAGTCCACAAGATTCAGTTTCATTCCTTAACGTTCCATTCCTTTCCACAACATTCCATTGCATTCCACCGAATGCCCTTCCATTCCGAATCATTCCATTGCTTTCTATTCCATTCGATTCATTCCAACACATTATTCCCATTATTTAACCAAACATTCCATACCATTCTTCAAAATTGGTATCTTTTAATCAACATTCCACTTCACAACCATAACATTCCATTCCATTTAAAACACTGTATTTCATTCTGTTGCATAACATTCCATAGCAATCCACAAAATTCCATTCCATTCCTTCAACCTCCATTCCATTCCCCTACTTTGTATTACTTTCCACAACATTTCATTGCATTCCAAAGCATTCCATTCCGGTCCATAATAGTCATTCAATTCCACTGCAATCTATTCAATTCCATAACATTCAATTCCATGCCAACACATTATTCTCATTCTCTTACTCAACATTCCATTTCATTCATTAAAATTTTGTCCTCTTTATGAACATTCCACTTCATAGCTTAACATTCCTTGTGGTTACGTGACATTCGTTTCCAATTCACTCTATTTCATTCTCTTGCATAAGATTCCATTCCAATCCAAGAAATTCCATTCCATTCCTTAAACTTCCATTCCTTTCCCTACATTCCATTCAATTCCACAACAGTCCATTCCATTCCATTACATACAATTCATTACCAACACATTATTCTCGTCTGCTACAAAACATTCGATACCATTCACTAAAATCGGTTCTTAATTCAAATTAACCTTCATAGCATAACTATCCATTTGATTACACAACATTCCTTTCCAGTTCATTCTATTTCATTCTCTTGCATTAGATTCCACTCTAATTATCCAAATTCCATGCCGTACTTAACCTCCTTACCTTTCTCAAAAATTCTATTCCTTTTACCAACATTCCATTGCATTCTACAGCATTCAATTCCATTACTTTTCACAACGTTCTATTACTTTCCAATACTTTCCATTGCTTTTCACATCATTCCATTCCATTGCATAACATTCCGTTCAATTCCACAACACTCCATTACATTCCATAACATTCCATTCCATTCCAACAAATTATTGCCGTTCTGTTACCTAACATTCCATTCCATTCATTGAAATTCTTTTCTAATAATCAACATTCCACTTCATACCATAGCATTCATTCGATTACAAATCCCATTCAATTGCAAACATTGTATCTCTATCCATTGCGTAAGATTCCAATCCAACCCACAAAATTCCATTGCATTCCTTAAAATTTCATTCCTTTCCTAAACGTTCTATTCCTTTCCACAACATGACACTGCATTCCACAGCATTCCATTCCTTTCCATAACATTCGATTCCCTTCAAAAACATGATTCTTGATCTGTTACATAATATTCCATTCTATTCATTAAAATTCACCTCTTTTAAGCAACATTCTACTTCATACCACAAAATTCCAATCCAATATACAACATTCTATTGACTTTCAAATGCAGTATTTCATTCTATTATATAAGATTCCATTCCAATCCTCTAAATTCCATTCCAGTCCTATACGTCCCATTGCTTTCCCTAACGTTCTACTTTTTTCCACTACATTCCATTGCATTCCACAATATTCCATTCCATTCAGAATCATTCCAGTCCTTGCCATTCCATTCGATTCCATTCCAACACATCATTCCTATTCTTTTACAATACATTCCATACCATTCTTCAAAGTTCGGTTCTATTAATCAACATTGCACTTCATTCCATAACATTCCATTCGATTATACAACATTCCAGCCATTTCAAACATTCTATTTCATTCCATTCCATAAGATTCAATTCCAATCCACAAAATTCCATTCCATTCCTTTGACATCCATTCCTGTCCAACACTCTCTCTTTCCACAACATTCCATTACATTCCACAGCAGTCCATTCCACAATACAGTATTCCATTCCAATACATTTGACTCCATTCGAACACATTATTCCGATTATTACCTAACAGTCCATTCCTTTCTTCAAAATTCGTTTCTATTAATCAACATTCCACTTCTTATCAAAACATTCATTTCCATTACACAACATTCCATTCCACTTAAAACATTCTATTGCATTTTATTGCATAACATTCAGTTCCAGTCCACAAGATTCCATTTCACTCCTTAACGTTCCATTCATTTCTCAACATTCCATTCTTTTCCACGACATTCCGTTGCATTCCATTGAATTCCCTTCCATTCCATAACATTCAGTTCTTCCCAACACATTATTTCCATTCTGTTACATAACGTTACTTTCCATTCATTAAAATTCGGTTCTACTACACTGCATTCCACTTCATGCCTTAAAATTCCATTCGATTTTACAACATTCCAGTCCATTTCAAACATTATATTTTGTCCCCTTTCATAAGATTCCATTCCAATCCACAAAATTCCATTCCATTCCTTAACCTTCCATTCCTTTCAGAAATGTTCTATTCCTTTCCACAACATTCCATTGCATTCAATAGCATTCCATTCCATTCCTTAACTTTCCATGCAATTCCCCAACATTCAATTCCATTCCATAACATTTGTTTCCATTGAAACACATTATTCCCTTTCTGTAACCTCATATTCCATTCCATTCATTAAAATTCGGTTATATTAATCTGCATTCCACTTCATACCATAACATTCCATTTGATTACACAACGTTCCATTCCATTGAATCATTCTATTTTATTCTATTGCATAGGATTCCATTCAAATCCAAATAATTCCATTGCATTCCTTAACATTATATGCCTTTCAGCGACATTCAATTCCTTTCCGCAACATTCCATTGCATTCCAAAGCGTTACATTCCGTTCCATAACATTCGATTTCTTTCCAACACATTATTGCCGTTCTGTTGCAAACATTCCATTCCACTCACTAAAATTTTGTCCTCTTAACGAACATTCCACTAGATAGCATAACATTCATTTCAATAACGCAACATTCATTTCCAATTCATTCTATTTCATTCTGTTGCATAAGGTTCCATTCCAATCCAAAAAATTCCATTGCATTCCTTAAACTTCCATTCCTTTCCCAACATTCCATTCAATTCCACAAGATTCCATTCCATTCCATTACATACAATTCATTCCTAACACATTATTCTCGTTCTGCTACAACACATTCGATACCATTCATTAAAATTTGGTTCTATTAATTAAAATTCCACTTCATACCGTAACATTCCATTCGACTCTACAACATTCCAGTCCATTTCAATTATTCTATTTCATCACCTTCCATAAGATTCCATTCAAATCCACAAAATTCCATTGCATTCCTTTGTCTTCCAATCCTGTCCCAACACTCTTCTCCTATCCTCATCATTCCTTTCCTTTCCACAACATTCCATTCCATTCCACAACATAGCATTCCGTTCCATAATATTCGAATCCATTGGAACACGTTATTCGATTATAATCTAATATTCCATTACATTCTTCAATATTCGATTTTTTAATCAACATTCCGCTTCATACATTAACGTTCCATTCCATTTCACAACATTCCATTCCACTTTAAACATTCTATTTCATTCTATTGCATAACATTCCATTCCAGTCCACAAGATTCAATTTCATTCCTTAACGTTCCATTCCTTTCCACAACATTCCATTGCATTCCACCGAATTCCCTTCCATTCCAAATCATTCCATTGCTTTCTATTCCATTCGATTCTTTCCAACACATTATTCCCATTATTTTACCAAACATTCCATACCATTCTTCAAAATTGGTATCTTTTAATCAACATTCCACTTCACAACCATAACATTCCATTCCATTTAAAACACTGTATTTCATTCTGTTGCATAACATTCCATAGCAATCCACAAAATTCCATTCCATTCTTTCAACCTCCATTCCATTCCCCTACTCTGTATTACTTTCCACAACATTTCATTGCATTCCAAAGCATTCCATTCCGGTTCATAATAGTCATTCAATTCCACTGCAATCTATTCAATTCCATAACATTCAATTCCATGCCAACACATTATTCTCATTCTCTTACTCAACATTCCATTTCATTCATTAAAATTTTGTCCTCTTTATGAACATTCCACTTCATAGCTTAACATTCCTTGTGGTTACATGACATTCGTTTCCAATTCATTCTATTTCATTCTCTTGCATAAGATTCCATTCCAATCCAAAAAATTTCATTCCATTCCTTAAACTTCCATTCCTTTCCCTACATTCCATTCAATTCCACAACAGTCCATTCCATTCCATTACATACAATTCATTACCAACACATTATTCTCGTCTGCTACAAAACATTCGATACCATTCACTAAAATCGGTGTTAATTCAAATTAACCTTCATAGAATAACTATCCATTCGATTACACAACATTCCTTTCCAGTTCTTTCTATTTCATTCTCTTGCATTAGATTCCACTCTAATTATCCAAATTCCATGCCGTACTTAACCTCCTTACCTTTCTCAAAAATTCTATTCCTTTTACCAACATTCCATTGCATTCTACAGCATTCAATTCCATTACTTTTCACAACGTTCTATTACTTTCCAATACTTTCCATTGCTTTTCACATCATTCCATTCCATTGCATAACATTCCGTTCAATTCCACAACACTCCATTACATTCCATAACATTCCATTCCATTCCAACAAATTATTGCCGTTCTGTTACCTAACATTCCATTCTATTCATTGAAATTCTTTTCTAATAATCAACATTCCACTTCATACCATAGCATTCATTCGATTACAAATCCCATTCAATTGCAAACATTGTATCTCTATCCATTGCGTAAGATTCCAATCCAACCCACAAAATTCCATTGCATTCCTTAAAATTTCATTCCTTTCCTAAACGTTCTATTCCTTTCCACAACATGACACTGCATTCCACAGCATTCCATTCCTTTCCATAACATTCGATTCCCTTCAAAAACATGATTCTTGATCTGTTACATAATATTCCATTCTATTCATTAAAATTCACCTCTTTTAAGCAAATTCTACTTCATACCACAAAATTCCAATCCAATATACAACATTCTATTGACTTTCAAATGCAGTATTTCATTCTATTACATAAGATTCCATTCCAGTCCTCGAAATTCCATTCCAGTCCTAAACGTCCCATTGCTTTCCCTAACGTTCTACTTTTTTCCACTACATTCCATTGTATTCCACAATATTCCATTCCATTCCGAATCATTCCAGTCCTTGCCATTCCATTCGATTCCATTCCAACACATCATTCCTATTCTTTTACATTACATTCCATACCATTCTTCAAAATTCGGTTCTATTAATCAACATTGCACTTCATTCCATAACATTCCATTCGATTATACAACATTCCAGCCATTTCAAACATTCTATTTCATTCCATTCCATAAGATTCAATTCCAATCCACAAAATTCATTCCATTCCTTTGACATCCATTCCTGTCCAACACTCTCTCTTTCCACAACATTCCTTTACATTCCACAGCACTCCATTCCACAATACAGTATTCCATTCCAATACATTTGACTCCATTCGAACACATTATTCCGATTATTACCTAACAGTACATTCCATTCTTCAAAACTCGTTTCTATTAATCAACATTCCACTTCTTATCAAAACATTCATTTCCATTACACAACATTCCATTCCACTTAAAACATTCTATTGCATTTTATTGCATAACATTCAGTTCCAGTCCACAAGATTCCATTTCACTCCTTAACGTTCCATTCATTTCTCAACATTCTATTCTTTTCCACGACATTCCGTTGCATTCCATTGAATTCCCTTCCATTCCATAACATTCAGTACTTCCCAACACATTATTTCCATTCTGTTACATAACGTTACTTTCCATTCATTAAAATTCGGTTCTACTACACTACATTCCACTTCATGCCTTAAAATTCCATTCGATTTTACAACATTCCAGTCCATTTCAAACATTATATTTTGTCCCCTTTCATAAGATTCCATTCCAATCCACAAACTTCCATTCCATTCCTTAACCTTCCATTCCTTTCAGAAATGTTCTATTCCTTTCCACAACATTCCATTGCATTCAATAGCATTCCATTCCATTCCTTAACTTTCCATGCAATTCCCCAACATTCAATTCCATTCCATAACATTTGTTTCCATTGAAACACATTATTCCCTTTCTGTAACCTCATATTCCATTCCATTCATTAAAATTCGGTTGTATTAATCTGCATTCCACTTCATACCATAACATTCCATTTGATTACACAACATTCCATTCCATTTGAATCATTCTATTTTATTCTATTGCATAAGATTCCATTCAAATCCAAATAATTCCATTGCATTCCTTAACATTATATGCCTTTCAGCGACATTCTATTCCTTTCCGCAACATTCCATTGCATTCCAAAGCGTTCCATTCCGTTCCATAACATTCGATTTCTTTCCAACACATTATTGCCGTTCTGTTGCAAACATTCCATTCCACTCACTAAAATTTTGTCCTCTTAACGAACATTCCACTAGATAGCATAACATTCATTTCAATTATGCAACATTCATTTCCAATTCATTCTATTTCATTCTGTTGCATAAGGTTCCATTACAATCCAAAAAATTCCATTGCATTCCTTAAACGTCCATTCCTTTCCCAACATTCCATTCAATTCCACAAGATTCCATTCCATTCCATTACATACAATTCATTCCTAACACATTATTCTCGTTCTGCTACAACACATTCGATACCATTCATTAAAATTTGTTTCTATTAATTAAAATTCCACTTCATACCGTAACATTCCATTCGACTCTACAACATTCCAGTCCATTTCAATCATTCTATTTCATCCCCTTCCATAAGATTCCATTCAAATCCACAAAATTCCATTGCATTCCTTTATCTTCCAATCCTGTCCCAACACTCTTCTCCTATCCTCATCATTCCTTTCCTTTCCACAACATTCCATTCCATTCCACAACATAGCATTCCGTTCCATAATATTCGAATCCATTGGAACACGTTATTCGATTATAACCTAATATTCCATTACATTCTTCAATATTCGATTTTTTAATCAACATTCCGCTTCATACATTAACGTTCCATTCCATTTCACAACATTCCATTCCACATTAAACATTCTATTTCATTCTATTGCATAACATTCCATTCCAGTCCACAAGATTCAATTTCATTCCTTAACGTTCCATTCCTTTCCACAACATTCCATTGCATTCCACCGAATTCCCTTCCATTCCAAATCATTCCATTGCTTTCTATTCCATTCGATTCATTCCAACACATTATTCCCATTCTTTTACCAAACATTCCATACCATTCTTCAAAATTGGCATCTTTTAATCAACATTCCACTTCAGAACCATAAAATTCCATTCCATTTAAAACACTGTATTTCATTCTGTTGCATAACATTCCATAGCAATCCACAAAATTACATTCCATTCCTTCATCCTCCATTCCATTCCCCTACTCTGTATTACTTTCCACAACATTTCATTGCATTCCAAAGCATTCCATTCCGGTCCATAATAGTCATTCCATTCCACTGTAATCTATTCAATTCCATAACATTCAATTCCATGCCAACACATTATTCTCATTCTCTTACTCAACATTCCATTTCATTCATTAAAATTTTGTCCTCTTTATGAACATTCCACTTCATAGCTTAACATTCCTTGTGGTTACGTGACATTCGTTTCCAATTCATTCTATTTCATTCTCTTGCATAAAATTCCATTCCAATCCAAAAAATTCCATTCCATTCCTTAAACTTCCATTCCTTTCAATACATTCCATTCAATTCCACAACAGTCCATTCCATTCCATAACATACAATTCATTCCCAACACATTATTCTCGTCTGCTACAAAACATTCGATACCATTCACTAAAATTCGGTTCTTAATTCAAATTAACCTTCATAGCATAACTTTCCATTCGATTACACAACATTCCTTTCCAGTTCATTCTATTTCCTTCTCTTGCATTGGATTCCATTCTAATTATCCAAATTGCATTCGGTAATCAACCTCCTTACCTTTCTCAAAAATTCTATTCCTTTTACCAACATTCCATTGCATTCTACAGCATTCAATTCCATTACTCTCCACAACGTTCTATTACTTTCCAATACTTTCCATTGCTTTTCACATCATTCCATTCCATTGCATAACATTCCATTCAATTCCACAACACTCCACTACATTCCATAACATTCCATTCCATTCCAACAAATTATTGCCGTTCTGTTACCTAACATTCCATTCCATTCATTGAAATTCTTTTCTAATAATCAACATTCCACTTCATACCATAGCATTCATTCGATTACAAATCCCATTCAATTGCAAACATTGTATCTCCATCCATTGCGTAAGATTCCAATCCAACCCACAAAATTCCGTTGCATTCCTTAAAATTTCATTCCTTTCCTAAACGTTCTATTCCTTTCCACAACATGACACTGCATTCCACAGCATTCCATTCCTTTCCATAACATTCGATTCCCTTCAAAAACATTATTCTTGATCTGTTACATAATATTCTATTCTATTCATTAAAATTCACTTCTTTTAAGCAACATTCTACTTCATACCACAAAATTCCAATCCAATATACAACATTCTATTCACTTTCAAATGTAGTATTTCATTCTATTACATAAGATTCAATTCCAAACCACGAAATTCCATTCCAGTCCTAAACGTCCCATTGCATTCCCTAACGTTCTACTTTTTTCCACTACATTCCATTGCATTCCACAATATTCCGTTCCATCCAAATCATTCCATTCCTTGCCATTCCATTCGATTCCATTCCAACACATCATTCCTATTCTTTTACAAAGCATTCCATACCATTCTTCATAATTCGATTCTATTAATCAACATTGCACTTCATACCATAACATTCCATTCGATTATACAACATTCCAGCCATTTCAAACATTCTATTTCATTCCATTCCATAAAATTCCATTCCAATCCACAAAATTCCATTCCATTCCTTTGATATCCATTCCTGTCCCAACACTCTCTCTTTCCACAACATTCAATTACATTCCACAGCACTCAATTCCACAATACAGAATTCCATTCCAAAACATTTGACTCCATTCGAACACGTTATTCCTATTATTACCAAACAATCCATTCCATTCTTCATAATTAGATTCTATTAATGAATATTCCACTTCTTAGCAAAACATTCATTTCCATTACACAACATTCCATTCCACTTAAAACATTCTATTGCATTCTATTGCATAACATTCAGTTCCACTCCACAAGATTCCATTTCACTCCTTCACGTTCCATTCCTTCCTCAACATTCTACTCTTTTCCACAACATTCCATTGCATTCCATTGATTTCCCTTCCAATCCATAACATTAAGTCCTTCCCAACTCATTATTCCCATTCTGTTACATAACTTTACATTCCATTCATTATTATTCGGTTATACTGAACTACATTCCACTTCATTCCTTAAAATTCCATTCGATTTTACAACATTCCAGTCCATTTCAAACATTATATTTTGTCCCCTTTCATAAGATTCCATTCCAATCCACAAAATTCCATTCCATTCCTTAACCTTCCATTCCGTTCAGAAATGTTCTATTCCTTTCCACAAGATTCCATTGCATTCAACAGCATTTCATTCCATTCCTTAATTTCCATGCAATTCCCCAACATTCAATTCCATTCCATAACATTTGTTTCCATTGAAACACATTATTCCCTTTCTGTAACCTTATATTCCATACCATTCATTTAAATTCAGTTCTATTAATCTATATTCCATTTCATACCATAACATTCCATTTGATTACACAACATTCCATTCCATTTGAATCATTCTATTATATTCTATTGCGTAAGATTCCATTCAAATAAAAATAATTCCATTGCCTTCCTTAACATTACATGCCTTTCAGTAACATTCTATTCCTTTCCGCAACATTCCATTGCATTCCAAAGCGTTCCATTCTGTTCCATAACATTCGATTTCATTCCAACACATTATTGCCGTTCTGTTGCAACCATTCCATTCCACTCATTAAAATTTTGTCCCTTTAACGAACATTCCACTTGACAGCATAACATTCCATTCGATTACACAACATTCATTTCCAATTCATTCTATTTCATTCTGTTGCATAAGGTGCCATTCCAATCCAAATCATTCCATTCCATTCCTTAAACTTCCATTCCTTTCCCAAAATTCCATTCAATTCCACAAGATTCCATTCCATTCCATTGCATACAATTCATTCCTAACACATTATTCTCGTTCTGTTACAACACATTCGATACCATTCATAAAATTTGGTCCAATTAATCAACATACCGCTTCATAGCATAACATTCCATTCGATTATACAACATTCCAGTCCATTTCAAACATTCCATTTCATCCCCTTCCATAAGATTCCATTCCAATCCACAAAATTCCATTCCATTCCTTTAACTTCCAATCCTGTCCCAACACTCTTTTCCTATCCTCAACATTCAATTCCATTCCACAGCATTCCATTCCATTCCACAACATAGCATTCCATTCCATAACTTTCGACTCCATTGGAACACGTTATTCGAGTATAATCTAATACTCGAATACATTCTTAAAATTCGATTTCTTAATCAGCATTCCACTTCATACATTAACGTTCCATTCCATTTCACAACATTCCATTCCACGTTAAACATTCTATTTCATTCTATTGCATCACATTCCATTCCAGTCCACAAGATTCAATTTCATTCCTTAACTTTCCATTCCTTTCCACAACATTCCATTGCATTCCACCGAATTCCCTTCCATTCAAAATCATTCCATTGCTTTCTATTCCATTCGATTCATTCCAACATATTATTCCCATTATTTACCAAACATTCCATACCATTCTTCAATATTGGTTTCTATTAATCAACATTCCACTTCGTACCATGACATTCCATTCCATTTAAAACATTGTATTTCATTCTGTTGCATAACATTCCATAGCAATCCAGAAAATTCCATTCCATTCCTTCACTCTCCATTCCATTCCCCAACTTTGTTTTACTTTGCCAACATTGCATTGCATTCCACAGCATTCCATTCCTTTCCATTACATTCGATTCCCTTCAAAAACATTATTCTTGATCTGTTACATAATATTCCATTCTATTCATTAAAATTCACCTCTTTTAAGCAACATTCTACTTCATACCACAAAATTCCTATCCAATATACAATATTCTATTGACTTTCAAATGCAGTATTTCATTCTATTACATAAGATTCAATTCCAACCCACGAAATTCCATTCCAATCCCAAACGTCCCATTATTTTCCCTAACGATCTGCTTTTTTCCACTACATTCCATTGCATTCCACAATATTCCATTCCATTCAGAATCATTCCATTCCTTGCCATTCCATTCGATTCCATTCAAACACATCATTCCTGTTCTTTTACCAAACATTCCATACCATTCTTCAAAATTCGGTTCTATTTATCAACATTGCACTTCATACCATAACATTCCATTCGATTATACAACATTCCAGCCATTTCAAACATTCTATTTCATTCCAGTCCATAAGATTCCATTCCAATCCACAAAATTCCATTCCATTCCTTTGACATCCATTCCTGTCCAAACACTCTATTTCTTTCCACAACATTCCATTACATACCACAGCATTCAATTCCACAATACAGCATTCCATTCCATATCTTTTGACTCCATTCGTACAATTTATTCCGATTATTACCTAACAGTCCATTCCATTCTTCAAAATTGGTTTCTGTTAATCAACATTCCACTTCCCAGCAAAACATTCATTTCCATTACACAACATTCCATTCCACTTAAAACATTCTATTTCATTCTATTGCATAACATTCAGTTCCAGTCCACAAGATTCCATTTCACTGCTTAACGTTCTATTCATTCCTCAACCTTCTATTCTTTTCCACGACATTCCATTGCATTCCATTGAATACTTCTCCATTCCATAACATTCAGTTCTTCCCAACACATTATTCGCATTCTGTTACATAACATTACATTCCACTCTTTAAATTTCGGTTCTACTACACTACATTTAACTTCATGCCTTAAAATTACATTCGACTTTACAACATTCCAGTCCATTTCAAACATTATATTTTGTCCCCTTTCATAAGATTCCATTCCAATCCACAAAATTCCATTCCATTCCTTAACCTTCCATTCCTTTCAGAAATGTTCTATTCCTTTCCACAACATTCCGTTGCATTCAACAGCTTTCCATTCCATTCCTTAAATTTCCATGCAATTCCCCAACATTCAATTCCATTCCATAACATTTGTTTCCATCGAAACACATTATTCCCTTTCTGTAACCTCATATTCCATTCCATTCATTAAAATTCGGTTGTTTTAATCTGTATTCCACTTCATACCATAACATCCCATTTGATTACACAACATTCCATTCCATTTGAATCATTCTATTTTATTCTATTCTGTAAGATTCCATTCAAATCCAAGTAATTCCATTGCATTCCTTAACATTATATGCCTTTCAGCAACATTCTATTCCTTTCCGCAACATTCCATTGCATTCCAAAGCGTTCCATTCCGTTCCATAACATTCGATTTCTTTCCAACACATTATTGCCGTTCTGTTGCAAACATTCCATTCCACTCACTAAAATTTTGTCCTCTTAAAGTGCATTCCACTTGATAGCATAAAATTCCATTCAATTACACAACATTCATTTCCAATTCATTCTATTTCATTCTGTTGCATAAGGTTCCATTCCAATCTAAAAAATTCCATTCCATTCCTTAAACTTCCATTCCTTTCCGAACATTCCATTCAATTCCACAAGATTCCATTCCATTCCATTACATACAATTCATTCCTAACACATTATTCTCGTTCTGCTACAACACATTCGATACCATTCATTAAAATTTGGTTCTAGTAATCAATATTCCACTTCATTCCATAACATTCCATTCGACTCTGCAACATTCCAGTCCATTTCAATCATTCTATTTCATCCCCTTCCATAAGATTCCATTCAAATCCACAAAATTCCATTGGATTCCTTTATCTTCCAATCCTGTCCCAACACTCTTTTCCTATCCTCAACATTCCATTCCATTCCACAACATTCCATTCCTTTCCACAACATAGCATTCCGTTCCATAACATTCGAATACTTTGGAACACGTTATTCGATTATAATCTAATATTCCATTACATTCTTCAATATTCGATTTTTTAATCAACATTCCACTTCATACATTAACGTTCCATTTAATTTCACAACATTCCATTCCTCTTTAAACATTCTATTTCATTCTATTGCATAACATTCTATTACAGTCCACAAGATTCAATTTCATTTCTTAACGTTCCATTACTTTCCACAACATTCCATTGCATTCCACCAAATTCCCTTCCATTCCAAATCATTCCATTGTTTTCTATTTCATTTTATTCATTCCAACACTTTATTCCCATTCCTTTATCAAACATTCCATAACATTCTTCAAAATTCTTTTCTATTTTTCAACATTCCACTTCATACCATAACATTCCATTGCATTTAAAACATTGTACTTCATTCTGTTGCATAGCATTCCATAGCAAACCACAAAATTAAATTACATTCCTTCACCCTCCGTTTCAATCCCCAACTTTGTATTATTTTCCACAACATTCTATTGCATTCCAAAGCATTCCATTCCTGTCCATAATAGTCATTCAATTCCACTGTAATCTATTCAATTCCATAACATTCAATTCCATGCCAACACATTATTCTCGTTCTGTTACTCAATATTCCACTCCATTCATTAAAATTTTGTCCTCTTTATGAACATTCCACTTCATAGCATAACATTCATTGTGGTTACCTGACATTCGTTTCCAATTAATTCTATGTCATTCTCTTGCATAAGATTCCATTCCAATCCAAAAATTCCATTCCGTTCCTTAAACTTCCATTCTTTTCCCTACATTCCATTCAATTCCACAACAGTCCATACCATTCCATTACATACAATTCATTCCCAACACATTATTCTCGTCTGCTACAAACATTTGATAATATTCACTAAAATTCGGTTCTATTAATTCAAATTAACCTTCATAGCATAACTTTCCATTCGATTACACAACATTCCTTTCCAGTTCATTCTATTTCATTCTCTTGCATTAGATTCCATTCTAATTATCCAAATTCCATTCCATACTTAACCTCCTTACATTTCTCAAAAATTCTATTCCTATTACCAACATTCCATTGCATTCTAGAGCATTCAATTCCATTACTTTCCACAACTTTCTATTACTTTCCAATACTTTCCATTGCTTTTCACATCATTCCATTCCATTGCATAACATTCCGTTCAATTCCACAACCCTCCATTACATTCCATAACATTCCATTCCATTCCAACAAATTATTGCCGTTCTGTTACCTAACATTCCATTCCATTCATTGAAATTCTTTTCTACTAATCAACATTCCACTTCATCCCATACCATTCATTCAATTACAAATCCCATTCAATTGCAAGCATTGTATCTCTATCCATTGCGTAAGATTCCAATCCAACCCACAAAATACCACTGCATTCCTTAAAATTCCATTCCTTTCCTAAACGTTCTATTCGTTTCCACAACATGACACTGCATTCCACAGCATTCCATTCCTTTCCATAATATTCGATTCCCTTCAAAAACATTATTCTTGATCTGTTACATAATATTCCATTCTATTCATTAAAATTCACTTCTTTTAAGCAACATTCTACTTCATACCACAAAATTCCAATCCAATATACAACATTCTATTGACTTTCAAATGCAGTATTTCATTCTATTACATAAGATTCCATTCCAATCCTCGAAATTCCATTCCAGTCCTAAACGTCCCATTGCTTTCCCTAACGTTCTACGTTTTTCCACTACATTACATTGCTTTCCACAATATTCCATTCCATTCAGAATCATTCCAGTCCTTGCCATTCCATTCAATTCCATTCCAACACATCATTCCTATTCTTTTACAAAACATTCCATACCATTCTTCAAAATTCGGTTATATTAATCAACATTGCACTTCATACCATTACATTACATTAGATTATACAACATTCCAACCATTTCAAATATTCTATTTCATTCCATTCCATAAGATTCCATTCCAATCCACAAAATTCCATTCCATTCCTTTGACATCCATTCCTGTCCAAACACTCTCTTTCTTTCAACAACATTCCATTACATACCACAGCATTCCATTCCACAATACAGCATTCCATTCCATAACATTTGACTCCATTCGAACACATTATTCCGATTATTACCTAACATTCCATTCCATTCTTCAAAATTCGTTTCTGTTAATCAACATTCCACTTCCTAGCAAAACATTCATTTCCATTACACAACAATCCATTGCACTTAAAACATTCTATTTCATTCTATTGCATAACATTCAGTTACAGTCCACAAGATTCCATTTCACTCCTTAACGTTCCATACTTTCCTCAATATTCTATTCTTTTCCACGACATTCCATTGCATTCCCTTCCACTCCATAACTTTCAGTTCTTCCCAACACATTATTCCCATTCTGTTACATAACGTTACATTCCATTCAGTAAAATTCGGTTCTACTTCACTACATTCCACATCATGCCTTAAAATTCCATTCGATTTTACAACATTCCAGTCCATTTCAATTATATTTTGTACCCTTTCATAAGATTCCATTCCAATCCTCAACAGTCCATTCCATTAAATTACATACAATTCATTCCGAACACATTGTTCTCGTCTGCTACAAAACATTCGATACAATTCATTAAAATTTGGTTCTATTAATTCAAATTAACCTTCATAGCATAACTTTCCATTCGATTGCACAACATTCCTTTCCAGTTCATTCTATTTCAATCTCTTGCATTAGATTTCATTCTAATTAACCAAATTCCATTCCATACTTAACCTCCTTACCTTTCTCAAAAATTCTATTACTTTTACCAACATTCCATTGCATTCTACAGCATTCAATTCCATTACTTTGCACAACGTTCTATTACTTTCCAATACTTTCCATTGCATTTCACATCATTCCATTCCATTGCATAACATTCCGTTCAATTCCACAACACTCCATTACATTCCATAACATTCCATTCCATTTTAAACAAATTATGGCCGTTCTGTTACCTAACATTCCATTCCATTCTTTGAAATTCTTTTCTTTTAATCAACATTCCACTTCATACAATAGCATTCATTCGATTACAAATCCCATTGAAATGCAAACATTGTTTCTCCTTCCATTGCATAAGATTCCAATCCATCCCACAAAATTCCATTGCATTCCTTTAAACGTCATTCCTTTCCTAAACGTTCTATTCCTTTCCACAACATGACACTGCATTCCACAGCATTCCATTCCTTTCCATAACATTCGATTCCGTTCAAAAACATTATTCTTGATCTGTTACATAATATTCCATTCTATTCATTAAAATTCACTTCTTTTAAGCATCATTCTACTTCATACCACAAAATTCCAATCCAATATACAACATTCTATTGACTTTCAAATGCAGTGTTTCATTCTATTACATCAGATTCCATTCCAATCCTCGAAATTCCATTCCAGTCCTAAACGACCCATTGCTTTCCCTAACGTTCTACTTTTTTCCACTCCATTCCATTGCATTCCACAATATTCCATTCCATTCAGAATCATTCCTTCCTTGCCATTCCATTCGATTCCATTCCAACACATCATTCCTATCCTTTTACAAAACATTCCATACCATTCTTCAAAATTCGGTTCTATTAATCAACATTGCACCTCATACCATAACATTCCATTCGATTATATAACATTCAAGCCATTTCAAACATTCTATTTCATTCCATTCCGTAAGATTCAATCACAATCCACAAAATTCCATTCCATTCCTTTGACATCCATTCCTGTCCCAACACTCTCTTTCTTTCCTCAACTTTCCATTACATTCCACAGCATTCCATTCCACAATACAGCTTTCCATTCCATAACATTTGACTCCATTCGAACACATTATTCCGATTATTACCTAACAGTCCATTCCATTCTTCAAAATTCGTTTCTGTTAATCAACATTCCACTTCGTAGCAAAACATTCACTTCCATTACACCACATTCCATTCCACTTAAAACATTCTATTTCATTCTATTGCATAACATTCAGTTCCAGTCGAAAAGATTCCATTTCACTCCTTAACGTTCCATTCCTTCCTCAACATTCTATTCTTTTCCACAACATTCCATTGCATTCCATTGAATTCCCTTCCATTTCATAACATTCAGTTCATCCCAACACATTATTCCCATTCTGTTACATAACGTTACATTCCATTCATTACAATTCGGTTCTACTACACTACATTCCAATTCATGCCTTAAATTCCATTCGATTTTACAACATTCCGGTCCATTTCAAACATTATTTTGTACCCTTTCATAAGATTCCATTCCAATCCACAAAATTCCATTCCATTCCTTAAACTTCCATTCCGTTCAGAAATGTTCTATTCCTTTCCACAACATTCCATTGCATTCAACAGCATTCCATTCCATTCTTTAAGTTTCCATGCAATTCCCCAACGTTCAATTCCATTCCATAACATTTGTTTCCATTAAAACACATTGTTCCCTTTCTGTAACCTCATATTCCATTCCATTCATTCAAATTCGGTTCTATTAATCTGCATTCCACTTCATACCATAACATGCCATTTGATTACACAACATTCGATTTCATTTGAATTATTCTATTTTATTCTATTGCATAAGATTCCATTCAAATCCAAATAATTCCATTGCCTTCCTTAACATTATATGCCTTTCAGCAACATTCTATTTCTTTCCGCAACATTCCATTGCATTCCAAAGCGTTCCATTCCGTTCCATAATATTCGATTTCATTCCAACACGTTATTGCCGTTCTGTTGCAAACATTCCATTCCACTCACTAAAATTTTGTCCTCTTAACGAACATTCCACTTGACAGCATAACATTCCATTCGATTACGCAACATTCATTTCCAATTCATTCTATTTCATTCTGTTGCATAAGGTTAAATTAAAATCTAAAAAATTCCATTCCATTCCTTAAACTTCCATTCCTTTCCCAACATTCCATTCAATTCCTCAAGATTCCATTCCATTCCATTACATACAATTCATTCCTAACACATTATTCTCATTCTGCTACAACACATTCGATACCATTCATTAAAATTTCGTTCTATTAATCAACATTCCACTTCATACCATAACATTCCATTCGATTATACAACATTCCAGTCTATTTGAAACATTCTATTTCATCCCCTTCCATCAGATTCCATTCCAATACACAAAATTCCATTCCATTCCTTTAACTTCCAATCCTGTTCCAACACTCTTTTCCTATCCTCAACATTCCATTCCTTTCCACAGCATTCCATTCCATTCCTCAACATAGCATTCCGTTCCATAACATTCTACTCCATTCGAACACGTTATTTGATTATAATCTAATATTCCATTACATTCTTCAAAATTCGATTTTTTAATCAACATTCCACTTCATACATTAACGTTCCATTCTTTGCCACAACATTCCATTGCATTCCACCGAATTCCCTTCCATTCCAAATAATTCCTTTGCTTTCTATTCCATTCGATTCATTCCAACTCATTATTCCCATTCTTTTACAAATCATTCCATAACATTCTTCATAATTCGTTTCTATTAATCAACATTCCTCTTCGTACCATCACATTCCATTCCATTTAAAACATTGTATTTCATTCTGTTGCATAACATTCCATAGCAATCCACAAAATTCCATTCCATTACTTCACCCTCCATTCCATTCCCCAACTTTGTATTACTTTCCCAGCATTGCATTGCATTCCAAAGCATTCCATTCCTGTTCATAATAGTCATTCAATTCCACTGTAATCTGTTCATTTCCATAACATTCAATTAAATGCCAACACATTATTCTCATTCTGTTACTCAACATTCCATTCCATTCATTAAAATTTTGTCCTGTTTATGAACATTCCACTTCATAGCATAACATTCTTTGTGGTTACGTGACATTCGTTTCCAATTCATTCTATTTCATTCTCTTGCATAAGATTTCATTCCAATCCCAAAAATTCCATTCCATTCCTTAAACTTCAATTCCTTTCCCTACATTTCATTCAATTCCACAACAGTCCAGTCCATTCCATTACATACAATTCATTCCCAACACATTATTCTGTTTGCTACAAAACATTCGATACCATTCATTAAAATTCGGGTCTATTAATTCAAATTAACCTTCATAGCATAACATTCCATTCGATTACACAACATTCCTTTCCAGTTCATTCTGTTTCATTCTCTTGCATTAGATTCCATTCTAATTAACCAAATTCCATTCCATACATAACCTCCTTACCTTTCTCAAAAATTCTATTCCTTTTACCAACATTCCATTGCATTCTACAGAATTCAATTCCATTGCGTTCCACAACATTCCATTACTTTCCAATACTTTCATTGCTTTTCACATCATTCCATTCCATTGCATAACATTCCGTTCAATTACACAACACTCCATTACATTTCATAACTTTCCATTCCATTCCAAGAAATTATTGCCGTTCTGTTACCTAACATTACATTCCATTCATTGAAATTCTTTTCTATTAATCAACATTCAACTTCATACCATAGCATTCATTCGATTACAAATCCCTTTCAAATGCAAACATTGTTTCTCCTTCCATTGCATAAGATTCCAATCCAACCCACAAAATTCCATTGCATTTCCTTAAATTCCATTCCTTTCCAAAACGTTCTATTCCTTTCCACAACATGACACTGCATTCCACAGCATTCCATTCTTTTCCATAACATTCGATTCCCTTCAAAAACATTATTCTTGATCTGTTACATAATATTCCATTCTATTCATTAAAATTCACTTCTTTTAAGCAACATTCTACTTCTTACCACAAAATTCCAATCCAATATACAACATTCTATTGACTTTCAAATGCAGTATTTCATTTTATTACATAAGATTCCATTCCAACCCACGGAATTCCATTCCAGTACTAAACGTCCCATTGCTTTCCCTAACGTTCTACTTTTTTCCACTACATTCCATTCCATTCCACAATATTCCATTCCATTCCAAATCATTCCATTCCTTGCATTCCATTCGATTCCATTCCAAAACAACATTCCTTTTCTTTTACAAAATATTCCATACCATTCTTCAAAATTCGGTTCTATTAATCAACATTGCACTTCATACCATAACATTCCATTCGATTATACAACATTCCCGCCATTTCAAACATTCTATTTCATTCCATTCCATAAGATACCATTGCAATCCGCAAAATTCCATTCCATTACTTTGACATCCATTCCTTTCCCAACAATCTCTTTCTTTCCACAACATTCCATTACATTCCAGAGCATTGTATTCCACAATACAGTATTCCATTCCAAAACATGTGACTCCATTCGAACACGTTATTCCGATTATTACCTAACAGTCCATTCCATTCTTCAAAATTCGTTTCTATTAATCAACATTCCACTTCTTAGCAAAACATTCATTTCTATTACAAACATTCAATTCACTTAAAACATTCTATTTCATTCTATTGCATAACATTCAGTTCCAGTCCACATGATTCATTTCACTCCTTAACGTTCCATTCCTTCCTCAACATTCTATTCTTTTCCACAACATTCCATTGCATTCCATTGAATTCCCTTCCATTCCATAACATTCAGTTCTTCCCAAAACATTATTCCCATTCTGTTACATAACGTTACATTCCATTCACTAAAATTCGGTTCTACTACACTGCATTCCACTACATGCCTTAACATTCCTTTCGATTTTACAACATTCCAGTCCATTTCAAACATTACATTTTGTCCCCTTTCATTAGATTCCATTTCAATTCACAAAATTCCATTCCATTCCTTAACCTTCCATTCCGTTCAGAAATGTTCTATTCCTTTCCACAACATTCCATTGCATTCAACAGCATTCCATTCCATTCCTTAACTTTCCATGCAATTCCCCAACATTCAATTCCATTCCATAACATTTGTTTCCACTGAAACACATTATTCCGTTTCTGTAACCTCATATTCCATTACATTCATTAAAATTCGTTTCTATTAATCGGCCTTCCACTTCATACCATAACATTCCATTTGATTACACAACATTCCATTCCATTTGAATCATTCTACTTTATTCCATTGCGTAAGTTTCCATTCAAATCCAGTAAGTCCATTGCCTTCCTTAACATTACATGCCTTTCCGCAACATTCTATTCCTTTCCGCAAAATTCCATTGCATTCCAAAGCGTTCCATTCCGTTCCATAACATTCGATGTCATTCCAACACATTATCGCCGTTCTGTTGCAAACATTCCATTCCACTCACTAAAATTTTGTCCTCTTCACGAACATTCCACTTGACAGCATAACATTCCATTCGATTACGCAACATTCATTTCCAATTCATTCTATTTCATTCTGTTGCATATGGTTCCATTTGTATCCAAAAAATTCCATTCCATTCCTTAAACTTCCATTCCTTTCCCAACATTCCATTCAATTCCACAAGATTCCATTCCGTTCCATTACATACAATTCATTCCTAACACATTATTCTCGTTCTGCTACAACACTTTCGATACCATTCATTAAAATTTGGTTCTATTAAATAAATTCCACTTCATACCATAACACTCCATTCGATTATACAACATTGCAGTCCATTTCAAACATTCTATTTCATCCCTTCCGGAAGATTCCATTCCAATCCACAAAATTCCATTCTATTCCTTTAACTTCCAATCCTGTCAGAACACTCTTTAACTATCCTCAACATTCCATTCCATTCAACAGCATTCCATTCCATTCCACAACATAGCATTCCCTTCCATAACATTCGACTCCATTAGAACACGTTATTCGTTTATAATCTAATATTCCATTACATTCTTCAAAATTCGATTTTTTAATCAACATTCCACTTCATACATTAACGTTCCATTCCATTTCACAACATTCCATTCCACCTTAAACATTCTATTTCATTCTATTGCATAACACTCCATTTGAGTTCACAAGATTCTATTTCATTCCTTAACGTTCCATTCCTTTCCACAACATTCCATTGCATTCCACAAAATTCCATTCCATTCCAAATCATTCCATTGCTTTCTATTTCATTCGATTCATTCCAACACATTATTCCCATTATTTTACCAAACATTCCATACCATTCTTCAAAATTCGCATCTTTTAATCAACATTACACTTCATACCATAACATTCCATTCCATTTAAAACACTGTATTTCATTCTGTTGCATAACATTCCATAGCAATCCACAAAATTCCATTCCATTCCTTCAACCTCCATTCCATTCCCCTACTTTGTATTACTTTCCACAACATTTCATTGCATTCCAAAGCATTCCATTCCGGTCCATATTAGTCATTCAATTCCACTGCAATCTATTCAATTCCATAACATTCAATTCCATGCCAACACATTATTCTCGTTCTGTTACTCAACATTCCATTCCATTCATTAAAATTTTGTCCTCTTTATGAACATTCCACTTCATAGCATAACATTCCTTTTGTTTACGTGGCATTCGTTTCCAATTCATTCTATTTCATTCTCTTGCATAAGATTCCATTCCAATCCAAAAAATTCCATTCCATTCCTTAAACTTCCATTCGTTTCCCTACATTCCATTCAATTCCAAAACAGTCCATTCCATTCAATTACATACAATTCATTCCCAACATATTGTTCTCGTCTGCTACAAAACATTCGTTACCATTCACTAAAATTCGGTTCTATTAATTCAAATTAACCTTCATAGCATAACTTTCCATTCGATTACACAACATTCCTTTCCAGTTCATTCTATTTCATTCTCTTGCATTAGATTCCATTCTAAATAACCAAATTCCATTCCATACTTAACCTCCTTACTTTACTCAAAAATTCTATTACTTTTACCAACATTCCATTGCATTCTAGAGCATTCAATTCCATTACACTCCACAACATTCTATTACTTTCCAATACTTGCCACTGCATTTCACATCATTTCATTCCATTGCATAACATTCCGTTCAATTCCACAACACTCCATTACATTCCATAACATTCCATTCCATTTCAACAAATTATTGCCGGTCTGTTACCTAACATTCCATTCCATTCATTGAAATTCTTTTCTATTAATCAAAATTCCACTTCATACCATAGCATTCATTCGATTACAAATCCCATTCAATTGCAAACATAGTATCTCTTCCCACTGCGTAGATTCCAATCCAACCCGCAAAATTCCATTGCATTCCTTAAAATTCCATTCCTTTCCTAAACGTTCCATTCTTTTCCACAACATGACACTGCATTCCACAGCATTCCATTCCTTTCCATAACATTCGATTCCCTTCAAAATCTTTATTCTTCATCTTTTACATAATATTCCATTCTCTTCATTAAAATTCACTTCTTTTAAGCAACATTCTACTTCATACCACAAAATTCCAATCCAATATACAACATTCTATTGACTTTCAAATGCAGTATTTCATTCTATTACATAAGATTCCATTCCAATCCTCGAAATTCCATTCCAGTCCTAAACGTCCCATTGCTTTCCCTAACGTTCTACTTTTTTCCACTCCATTCCATTGCATTCCACAATATTCCATTCCATTCAGAATCATTCCATTCCTTGCCATTTAATTCGATTCCATTCCAGCACATCATTCCTATTCTTTTACAAACATTCCATACCAGTCTGCAAAATTCGGTTCTATTAATCAACATTGCACTTCATACCATAACATTCCATTCGATTGTACAACATTCCAGACATTTCAAACATTCTGTTTCATTCCGTTCCATGATTCCATTCAAATCCACAAAATTCCATTCCATTCCTTTGACATCCAATCCTGTCCCAACACTCTCTTTCTTTCCACAACATTCCATTACATACCACAGCATTCCATTCCACGATACAGCATTCCATTCCATAACGTATGACTCCATTCGAACACATTATTCTGATTACTACCTAACAGTCCATTCCATTCTTCAAAATTCGTTTCTGTTAATCAACATTCCACTTCCCAGCAAAACATTCATTTCCATTACACAACATTCCATTCCACTTAAAACATTCTATTTCATTCTATTCCATAACATTCAGTTCCAATCCATAAGATTCCATTTCACTCCTTAACGTTATATTCATTCCTCAACTTTCTATTCTTTTCCACGACATTCCGTTGCATTCCATTGAATTCCCTTCCATTCATAACATTCAGTTCTTCCCAACACATTATTCGCATTCTGTTACATAACGTTACATTCCACTCATTAAAGTTCAGTTCTACTTCACTACATTCCAATTCATGCCTCAAAATTCCATTCGACTTTACAACATTCCAGTCCTTTTCAAACATTATATTTTGTCCCCTTTCATAAAATTCCATTCCAATCCACAAAATTCCATTCCATTCCTTAACATTCCATTCCGTTCAGAAATGTTCTATTCCTTTCCACAACATTCCATTGCATTCAACAGCATTCCATTCCATTCCTGAAATTTCCATGCAATTCCCCAACATTCAATTCCATTCCATAACATTTGTTTCCATCGAAACACATTATTCCCTTTCTGTAACCTCATATTCCATTCCATTCATTAAAATTCGGTTCTATTAATCCGCATTCCACCTCATACCATAACATTCAATTTGATTACACCACATTCCATTCCATTTGAATCATTCTATTTTATTCTATTGTATAAGATTCCATTCAAATCCAAATAATTCCATTGCATTCCTTAACATTATATGCCTTTCAGCAACATTCTATTCCTTTCCGCAACATTCCATTGCATTCCAAAGCGTTCCATTCCGTTCCATAACATTCGATTTCTTTCCAACACATTATTGCCGTTCTGTTGCAAACATTCCATTCCACTCACTAAAATTTTGTCCTCTTAACGAACATTCCACTTGATAGCATAAAATTCCATTCAATTACGCAACATTCATTTCCAATTCATTCTTTTTCATTCTGTTGCATAAGGTTCCATTCCAATCCAAAAAATTCCATTCCATTCCTTAAACTTCCATTCCTTTCCCAACATTCCATTCAATTCCACAAGATTCCATTCCATTCCATTACATACAATTCATTCCTAACACATTATTCTCGTTCTGCTACAACACTTTCGATACCATTCATTAAAATTTGGTTCTAGTAATCAAAATTCCACTTCATACCATAACATTCCACTCGACTCTACAACCTTCCAGTCCATTTCAATCATTCTATTTCATCCCCTTCCATAAGATTCCATTCAAATCCACAAAATTCCATTGCATTCCTTTATCTTCCAATCCTGTCCCAACACTCTTTTCCTATTCTCAACATTCCATTCCATTCCACAACATTCCATTCCATTCCACAACATAGCATTCGGTTCCAGAACATTCGAATAAATTGGAAGACTTTATTCGATTATAATCTAATATTCCATTACATTCTTCAATATTCGATTTTTTAAACAACATTCCACTTCTTACATTAACGTTCCATTCCATTTCAGAACATTCCATTCCACTTTAAACATTCCATTTCATTCTATTGCATAACATTCTATTACAGTCCACAAGATTCAATTTCATTTCTTAACGTTCCATTCCTTTCCACAACATTCCATTGCATTCCACCAAATTCCCTTCATTCCAAATCATTCCATTGCTTTCTATTTCATTCGATTCATTCCAACACATTATTCCCATTCTTTTACCAAACATTCCATACCATTCTTCAAAATTCTTTTCTATTAGTCAACATTCCACTACATACCATAACATTCCATTCCATTTAAATCATTGTATTTCATTCTGTTGCATAACATTCCATAGCAATCCACAAAATTACATTACATTCCTTCACCCTACGTTCCAATCCCCAACTTTGTATTATTTTCCACAACATTCCATTGCATTCCAAACATTCCATTCCGGTCCATAATAGTCATTCAATTCCACTGTAATCTATTCAATTCCATAACATTCAATTCCATGCCAACACTTTATTCTCGTTCTGTTACTCAACATTCCATTCCATTCATTAAAATTTTGTCCTCTTTATGAACATTCCACTTCATAGCATAACATTCCTTGAGGTTACGTGACATTCGTTTCCAATTCATTCTATTTCATTCTCTTGCATAAGATTACATTCCAATCCAAAAAATTCCATTCCATTCCTTAAACTTCCAATCCTTTCCCTACATTCCATTCAATTCCACAACAGTCCATTCCATTCCATTACATACAATTCATTCCCAACATATTATCTCGTCTGCTACAAAACATTTGATACCATTCACTAAAATTCGGTTCTATTAATTCAAATTCACCTTCATAGCATAACTTTCCATTCGATTACACAACATTCCTTTCCAGTTCATTCTATTTCATTCTCTTGCATTAGATTCCATTCTAATTATCCAAATTCCATTCCGTACTTAACCTCCTTACCTTTCTCAAAAATTCTATTCCTTTTACCAACATTCCATTGCATTCTATAGCATTAAATTCCATTACTTTCCACAACTTTCTATAACTTTCCAATAATTTCCATTGCATTTCACATCATTCCATTCCATTGCATAACATTCCGTTCAAATCCACAACAATCCATTACATTCCATAACATTCCATTCCATTCCAACAAATTATTGCCGTTCTGTTACCTAACATTCCATTCCATTCATTGAAATTCTTTTCTAATAATCAACATTCCACTTCATCCCATAGCATTCATTCGATTACAAATCCCATTCAATTGCAAACATTGTATCTCTATCCATTGCGAAAATTCCAATCCAACCCACAAAATTCCACTGCATTCCTTAAAATTCCATTCCTTTCCTAAACGTTCTACTCCTTTCCACAACATGACACTGCATTCCACAGCATTCCATTCCTTTCCGTAATATTCGATTCCCTTCAAAAACATTATTCTTGATCTGTTACATAATATTCCATTCTATTCATTAAAATTCACTTCTTTTAAGCAACATTCTACTTCATACCACAAAATTCCAATGCAATATACAACATTCTATTGACTTTCAAATGCAGTATTTCATTCTATTACATAAGATTCCATTCCAATCCTCGAAATTCCATTCCAGTCCTAAACGTCCCATTGCTTTCCCTAATGTTCGACTTTTTTCCACTACATTCCATTGCATTCCACAATATTCCATTCCATTCAGAATCATTCCAGTCCTTGCCATTCCATTCGATTCCATTCCAACACATCATTCCTATTCTTTTACAAAACATTCCATGCCATTCTTCACAATTCGGTTCTATTAATCAACATTGCACTTCATACCATAACATTCCATTCGATTATACAACATTCCAGCCATTTCAAACATTCTATTTCATTCCATTCCATATGATTCCATTCCAATCCACAAAATTCCATTCCATTCCTTTGACATCCATTCCTGTCCCAACACTCTCTTTCTTCCCACAACATTCCATTACATACCACAGCATTCCATTCACAATACAGCATTCCATTCCATAACATTTGACTCCATTAGAACACATTATTCCGATTATTACCTAACAGTCAATTCCGTTCTTCAAAATTCGTTTCTGTTAATCAACATTCCACTTCCTAGCAAAACATTCATTTCCATTACACAACAATCCATTCCACTTAAAACATTCTATTTCATTCTATTGCATAACATTCAGTTACACTCCACAAGATTCCATTTCACCCCTTAACGTTCCATTCTTTCGTCAACATTCTATTCTTTTCCACAACATTCCATTGCATTCATTGAATTCCCTTCCATTCCATAACATTCAGTTCTTCCCAACACATTATTCCCATTCTGTTACATAGTATTACATTCAATTCATTAAAATTCGGTTCTACTACACTACATTCCACTTCATGCCTTAAAATTCCATTCGATTTTACAACATACCCGTCCATTTCAAACATTATATTGTGTCCCATTTCATAAGATTCCATTCCAATCGACAAAATTCCATTCAATTCCTTAACTTTCCATTCCGTTCAGAAATGTTCTATTCCTTTCCACAACATTCCATTGCATTCAATAGCATTCCATTCCATTCCTTAACTTTCCATGCAATTCCCCAACGTTCATTTCCATTCCATAACATTTGTTTCCATTGAAACACATTATTCCCTTTCTGTAACCTCATATTATATTCCATTCATTAAAATTCGGTTCTATTAATCAGCATTCCAATTCATACCATAACATTCCATTTGATTACACAACATTCCATTATATTTGAATCATTCTTTTTTATTCTATTGTATAAGATTCCATTCAAATCCAAATAATTCCATTGCATTCCTTACCATTATATGCCTTTCAGCAACATTCTATTCCTTTCCACAACATTCCACTGCATTCCAAAGCGTTCCATTCCGTTCCATAACATTCGATTTCATTGCAACACGTTATTGCCGTTCTGTTGCAAACATTCCATTCCACTCAATAAAATTTGGTCCTCTTAACGAACATTCCACTTGATAGCATATGATTCCACTCGATTACACAACATTCATTTCCAATTCAATCTATTTCATTCTGTTGCATAAGGTTCCATTCCAATCCAAAAAATTCCATTCCATTCCTTAAACTTCCATTCCTTTCCCAACATTCCATTCAATTCCACAAGGTTCCATTCCATTCCATTACATACAATTCATTCCTAACACATTATTCTCATTCTGCTACAACACATTCGATGCCATTCATTAAAATTTGGTTCTATTAATTAAAATTCCACTTCATACCGTAACATTCCATTCGACTCTACAACATTCCAGTCCATTTCAATCATTCTATTTCATCCCCTTCCATAAGATTCCATTCAAATCCACAAAATTCCATTGCATTTCTTTATTTTCCAATCCTGTCCCAACACTCTTCTCCTATCCTCATCATTCCTTTCCTTTCCACAACATTCCATTCCATTCCACAACATAGCATTCCGTTCCATAACATTCGAATCCATTGGAACACGTTATTCGATTATAATCTAATATTCCATTACATTCTTCAATATTCGATTTTTTAATCAACATTCCACTTCATACATTAACGTTCCATTCCATTTCACAACATTCCATTCCACTTTAAACATTCTATTTCATTCTATTGCATAACATTCCATTCCAGTCCTCAAGATTCAATTTCATTCCTTAACGTTCCATTCCTTTCCACAACATTCCATTGCAATCCACCGAATTCCCTTCCATTCCAAATCATTCCATTGCTTTCTATTCCATTCGATTCATTCCAACACATTATTCCCATTATTTTACCAAACATTCCATACCATTCTTCAAAATTGGTATCTTTTAATCAACATTCTACTTCACAACCATAACATTCCATTCCATTTAAAACACTGTATTTCATTCTGTTGCATAACATTCCATAGCAATCCACAAAATTCCATTCCATTCCTTCAACCTCCATTCCATTCCCCTACTTTGTATTACTTTCCACAACATTTCATTGCATTCCAAAACATTACATTCCGGTCCATAATAGTCATTCAATTCCACTGTAATCTATTCAATTCCATAACATTCAATTCCATGCCAACACATTATTCTCATTCTCTTACTCATGCATTCCATTTCATTCATTAAAATTTTGTCCTCTTTATGAACATTCCACTTCAAAGCTTAACATTCCTTGTGGTTACGTGACATTCGTTTCCAATTCATTCTATTTCATTCTCTTGCATAAGATTCCATTCCAATCCAAAAAATTCCATTCCATTCCTTAAACTTCCATTCCTTTCCCTACATTCCATTCAATTCCACAACAGTCCATTCCATTCCATTACATACAATTCATTACCAACACATTATTCTCGTCTGCTACAAAACATTCGATACCATTCACTAAAATTCGGTTCTTAATTCAAATTAACCTTCATAGCATAACTATCCATTCGATTACACAACATTCCTTTCCAGTTCATTCTATTTCATTCTCTTGAATTAGATTCCACTCTAATTATCCAAATTCCATGCCGTACTTAACCTCCTTACCTTTCTCAAAAATTCTATTCCTTTTACCAACATTCCATTGCATTCTACAGCATTCAATTCCATTACTTTCCACAACGTTCTATTACTTTCCAATACTTTCCATTGCTTTTCACATCATTCCATTCCATTGCATAACATTCCGTTCAATTCCACAACACTCCATTACATTCCATAACATTCCATTCCATTCCAACAAATTATTGCCGTTCTGTTACCTAACATTCCATTCCATTCATTGAAATTCTTTTCTAATAATCAACATTCCACTTCATACCATAGCATTCATTCGATTACAAATCCCATTCAATTGCAAACATTGTATCTCTATCCATTGCGTAAGATTCCAATCCAACCCACAAAATTCCATTGCATTCCTTAAAATTTCATTCCTTTCCTAAACGTTCTATTCCTTTCCACAACATGACACTGCATTCCACAGCATTCCATTCCTTTCCATAACATTCGATTCCCTTCAAAACATGATTCTTGATCTGTTACATAATATTCCATTCTATTCATTAAAATTCACCTCTTTTAAGCAACATTCTACTTCATACCACAAAATTCCAATCCAATATACAGCATTCTATTGACTTTCAAATGCAGTATTTCATTATATTACATAAGATCCCATTCCAATCCTCGAAATTCCATTCCAGTCCTCAACGTCCCATTGCTTTCCCTAACGTTCTACTTTTTTCCACTACATTCCATTGCATTCCACAATATTCCATTCCATTCAGAATCATTCCAGTCCTTGCCATTCCATTCGATTCCATTCCAACACATAATTCCTATTCTTTTACAAAACATTCCATACCATTCTTCAAAATTCGGTTCTATTAATCAACATTGTACTTTATTCCATAACATTCCATTCGATTATACAACATTCCAGCCATTTCAAACATTCTATTTCATTCCATGCCATAAGATTCCATTCCAATCCACAAAATTCCATTCCATTCCTTTGACAACCATTCCTGTCCCAACACTATCTTTCTTTACACAAAATTCCATTACATTCCACAGCATTCCATTCCACAATACAGCTTTCCATTCCATAACATTTGACTCCATTTGAACACATTATTCCGATTATTACCTAACAGTCCATTCCATTCTTCAAAATTCGTTTCTGTTAATCAACATTCCACTTCCTAGCAAAACATTCATTTCCATTACACAACATTCCATTCCACTTAAAACATTCTATTTCATTCTATTGCATAACATTCAGTTCCAGTCCACATGATTCCATTTCACTCCTTAACGTTCCATTCCTTCCTCCACCTTCTATTCTTTTCCACAACATTCCATTGCATTTCATTGAATTCCCTTCCATTCCATAACATTCAGTTCTTCCAACACATTATTCCCGTTCTGTTACATAGTATTACATTCCATTCATTAAAATTCGGTTCTACTACACTACATTCCACTTCATGCCTTAAAATTCCATTCGATTTTACAACATTCCAGTCCATTTCAAACATTATATTGTGTCCCATTTCATAAGATTCCATTCCAATCCACAAAATTCCATTCCATTCCTTAACCTTCCATTCCATTCAGAAATGTTCTATTCCTTTCCACAAC
>JAVSCE010002845.1:0-65204 GCA_032199065.1 Smutsia gigantea
GGCCCGACTGACAAAATATTTCCCCTTTGTTTGAAAACCAAACGACAAGCCCACCCTTGAGCCCGGCTCTTTCCGGCCGCGCCTCTGTCGCGGGGCTTAGTCCCCGCGCCTTGATCAATTTCTGGCCCGTTCAGGGCCGAACCCGGCGCTTTCCGGATCCTGAGTGTTGTTAGCTGCGTGGACTTTATCCCCTTGCCCTCCCCCAGAAAAGAACCGTATTCTTTCCTAGGCGAGGACACCTGGGCCACCACCTCCACCCGTGCCCCCCAAAGCGCCTTTCCGGGTGGGGACCGAAGTCGCGCGCAACGCCAGCCTCTCGATGTAGGGGGCCCTAGTTCTCCGGCTGTGGCTGCCGCTCTGGGCCGTGTCTTTTCAGCGCCACTTTTCAGGTTCCAGGTCCGGCAACCAGGGAACTCCCAGCCCGGGCGCCGCTAAAACCCGGAGAGGCTACGCCCGAGACAGCCATGCTCGCCATTCCCTTGTCGCCCCACAATTCGGCGCCGAGCCGAGATTCGGCCAGCCCAGCGGAGAGTGGTTCTGATTCTCCAGGAGGGCCGAGGACACGACGTTAGAGTCCCAGAGGCTGCAGGAACCGGGGCACACTGCGAGCAGAGCCGGGCTGAAGCGCCAGGCCCGGCCCCGGCGGGTGGATCGCGGCGCCTCTGGGCTCCGCCTCCGGCCCTGGCCTATTCCCCCGGCCCAGGTCGGGTCTTCCACTCCACTGCTTGGCGCGGAGAAGACCGAGACGAGACGCGCCCGGTGCCCAGGGGGCCGGCTTTGGCCATAAATCTCCGCGCGGGCCCTCCTTCCCGCTCTGCGCGGAGCTCCCGGCTGGCCTAGAGTCCCGCCCGCACCCGGCGCCCTGCTCTCCTCTGCACGGCCTGGGGCCGCCCCGACACTGCGTAGGTAGCCAAGCCAGGAGCTTCTCCCCGTTCTCCAAAGAACGGGAACGGCCTCGCCCATTCGGTGCCACCACCTTCCATGCCCGTGGTCTCTGGACTCCGAAGCCGCCCGGGCCTCATCGCCGCCTAGGAAGGCGGCACCCGGGCCGAGCACTTACCCCTAGGAAAGCTCAGGGAAGCTGGGAAAGCACAGCCGCCCCCACCCCCGCTTGAGCCCAACTCCGGGCGCTGCCCGCGCCAGTGTAAGGGTCAGAGAGGCTTCTGACACCTCAGCCTAACACCCTCTCCCGCAGACCCTGCCACAATCCCCACGCCCTCTTCTGCCCTCGGGGGCCTCAGTGGGATTTTTTTTTTTCCAAAGCGAAGACCAAGCGGGTGTCTGCGGAGACGGGGGCTAAATATAGCTCCCCACCCCGCTGCCAGCCCATCTTCCCCTCCATGCCGGGGACACCCTGGGCTTTTTGCCTGCTGGCTCCGGCTCGACGCCCTTGTCGGCCGACCGCTTTGGCGCAAATAGCGGAACCATCGCAGAAGCAGGAATCGGTCGGGCACTAGTGGCACGGCCTGGCAGAGGCGGCGGTCTTTCTACTCGAATAGTCATGGGGCGCCCGGGGGGCAGACCCAGAGAAGGTGCATTTGCAATAATGACGCTTAATTGTCACCAGCATTGTCTGTCTCCTTGCCAGAAGGGCGGGGAACAGGCCTTCACGCTGCTGCCGTGCATCAGCGGAGCTGGCTGTGAGCGCAATCGGGGACAAGCGGAAAGGAGGGCCTGCCCGGAGATTTATGGCCATAGCTGGCCCCCTTGCACCACCGAATGGTCTTTGCTCGGGACTTCGGTGGGGACAACCGCGGAAGAGGGAGGCGCTCACCCCCTCCCGGGTACCTCTCCAGCAGTGCCAGTGGCCGGACTGCAGCGGCCCATGGCAGATGCCGAGGGCGGAGGGTTTGTAAACCTCGCTCCCAGGCGCCGTCACCCAGGAGCTTGGTTCCTTCCTAGGAGGTCTAGAAGCACGTTTGGAGGGACTTAGAGCTTCCGGCCGGGCCCAGAGGAATTTGAGCACTCACCCCGCGGCAGGGGCGCACCCTGGGAGTGGAGAGGCTGCAGAGCCACATTCCGGCCATGCCTCCCCCTCGGCCCCCGCCCGCCGCGGCGCCCCAGGAAGCGCCTCAGAAAACAAAGCGCTGCGGTTTCAGCCCAAGGTTAAAGTCCACCGCGGACGGTTTTTTTTTTCCCTCGGAATCCAAGAGCGATAGCGTTTCTCCAAATAAACCGCCAATAAATCAGTTCCCGTGGGCTGCCTGAAGAGCTCTGCTGACCTTGGGGAATGGTTTTCCTGCTAGACCTGTCTGAGGACAGTGATGGGGAGGGAGACGCAATGCCAGCCATGCCCCCTCCAGAGAGAGGCCAAGGGCATTGGTGGGCATTTTCTGTGGCATTGTGTGCCCAGAGGGCATAGGGAAGGTTGGGGGTCTGGTAGTGCTTGGTGGTAGAGCGGTTGGGGGGGGGGGTGGCTGCATTGGAGGAGGCTAACCACCTGTTTCTTGAGGCCTGCGGAGCCCACACTGTTCTAAGCACTGGAAAGACACAGGAGGAACAGACAAGGCCTCTTTGGGGGCCTCCTTTGTCTGGGTGCGCCTGGGTGTGTTCTGCAAGCGAGTTTGTGCCGTGTGACTAATGGGATTTATGTATGTCAGCGCCAGGGTGACTAATGGAAGGCTTGGCAGCACGTGGGGGGGGGAGGGGCTGCACCTAGGTGGGGAGCCAGTGCCCCAGGAGGGGGCTGCCCAGCCTTTCAGAGGCTTTCGTCTGCTGCTGGCAGCTCCCAGCTTTGTTTGGGCCTCTGAAGCCTTCCTTGGCAGGCCTGTGCATGCTGAGAAGTCTGGAACAAATTCCACCATCAGCCTGCCCCCAGAAGTGCCTCTGTTCCTTCCCACCACTCTAACCCTTGTGGCCCCTGCAAATCCAGGCTGTCCCACCCGCTTCCATGGCAGAAACCTCCCAGTTTCCTCTTTTTAAGTAGGAAAATTCCTTTGGATGCAAAGCAGCCCCTGCTTCTGCCAGCTTCCACAGCCCTGGTCCTTCCGCAGCTCTGGTCCTGGCATGCCCATTTAACAGACAAGAAACCTGAAGTGCAAAAGGAAATGACAAACTTACACAGCTATGAGGGGCACCGAACACCCTCAGCTAAGCCAGGTCCGTGCCCCAGGAGCCCGCAGCCTGACCAAGACTAGCTTGGAGAAGTTGAACGATGATACTAACCCACCCCCCCCGCTACCCCCAGCCCCACCACCTTCCCCATCAGCCCTCTCTACTCCTGCCAGGTCCACCTCCTGCCCTAGCTCCACTCAGCTGGAGCCAGGTATGGACAGGGTGAGGTCAATCTGATCCAGGGAGCATGGCCTGACCCACAGTCTGCAGTCAAGGTTGGAGGAGGCTGTGGTCAGGAGGTCAGGAGGGCTGACCTGGGAGCCTGGCAGGAGCTCCCACAACTGATGTAGATTCCTGCTCAGGACACCCCTGGGAAACCACATTTCCCATCTCCCTCTGGGGCTTCTGGTTTCTCACACACACACCCCAATCTCCTGTAGGTGCTCTTTCTAATGCTTGCACACACAGTCTGCCCACACATCTGTGCCCTGTCACAGACACACTCATCAGAAGGGTCCCTGTGACTCAGAGAAGTGGGGTAACCTCCCAGCCTGGATGACAACGAGCAAGCCAGAGAGGCTGCTGCCCAGCTCTCCATCTTGCATGCTCCTCTGCGTGGCCCGTGGCAGTCTTTCTCTCTTTACTTCCCTCCCTCCTGTTCCGTTGTTTTTTATTCTTCTTAGGCATTTTCTTTCAAGCAGAAAATAAAAAACATTTCCCATGGCTACGGCTTTGAAAGCTTCACTCTCCTTTCCACCTCCCCCGCCCCACCCCCACCGTAGTCCCTTTCCAGAATCAGCATAAACTTAGAAACAGACCTGAAAATATCAGACCCAACAGGCCCCCTTGCTGGGGCCCTCTTTCTCTGCATGCCTCGGTCCGTCTCCACCCTGGAGGTGGGCAGGAGGCAGCTCCCCAACACATGCTCACGTGCAACCACACACCTTCCATGGCCACACAGAGTCTCTTCAGAACCTTCTAGAGCCACGCCTGCCAAAAGGCCTGCTCCCTCCGTTCCTTCTGCTGGAAGCGTCTGGATTCTCCCTCACACTCCCGTCTAGTCCCGCTCACCCGGCCTGGCTCCACCAGACCCTCCTCTGGGAGGCCATCTGATGTGAGTTGAATCCCCCCCAAATTCGTATGTTCAAGTCCTAACCCCCAGTACTTCAAGTGTGACCTTATTTGGAAATAACGTCATTGCAGATGAATGAGTTAAGATGAGGTCATACTGGCACAGGGTGGGCCTTTAATCCAATATGACTTGTGTCCTTATAAAACGGGGACACAGACAGACATAGAGTGAAAAGGCAAAAAAGAGGAGACAGCCAGGGCAAAGCAAAGCAAGGGGCCAGGAGCAGCTCCTCACCTCCTGGTAAGGAACCAGCCCTGCCAATGGGCACCTTGATCTCAGGCTGCTGGCCTCAGAGCTGATCGGCAATAAATTTCTATTGCTGAAGCCCCCTACTTTGTGGACCTTTGTTCTGGAAGGCTTAGCCAACTGATTGACCATCCAAAATGTATGTACTCCAAGAGCCCAGTGGGAACCAGCTGAGCGAAAGCAGAGAGCATCGGGACGGCACAGCTCGGCACAGTCCTAGCCGCTCATCCGCTGTTGTTCATGGGAAGCTGGTGTATCAGCCAGAGTGGCTAAGTCATGCGGCAGTAACAAAAAGCCCCAGCAACTCAATGGTGAAACACAACACTGTCGGCTCCGAGCCTGGGCAGCCGTCCAGGGCAGCTGACCTCCGGGGGGTGGTTGAGCGCCCAAGCCACTTACATTTCACCAGTTGTCCACCTCAATGTGACGCCATCACGGGGGACGGAAGATCACTGCATGGGGGATTCTTATTGCCGGAGCCTGGAAGTGCCACGTAACACGTACATGCACAGTCCATGTGACCACTCCCCGCTGAGAGGTGCTGGAAAGTGGACTCTCCCACCATGCCCAGGAAGAGGAGGGAACCTAGGGATGCGTGAACACAAGCCGTGTCCACCACAGCTGGAATGTGACATCTCCCGATCTGTTAACATCGGCACTTTTTTTTTAATTGTAGTAAAATATGCATACCATAAAATTTACCACCTTAAACCATTTTTAAGGGCAGGTTTCAGGGGCATCAAGTACATTCATATTCCACAGCTGCCACCACTGCACCAAAAGAACTTCACATCCTCCCAAACTGACACTCCGTCCCCAGTAAACACTCCTCCTCCCCCTCCCCAGCCCCTTGCCCACCATCTCCTTTCCGTCCCTGTGAATTTGACTCTTCTGAATCACCCATGTAAGTGTGCTCTCACAGCATTTGTCCTTCCACATCTGGCTTATCTCGCTCAGCATCATGGCCTCACAGTTCATGCACGCTGGAGCATGTCAGAATCCCCCTTCCTTTTTAAGACTGAATAGTAGCCCACTGCACGGATGGACCACATTTTTGTATCCACTCATCTGTTGACGGATACTTGGGTTACGTCCACCCCCTGGCTATTAGGATTAATTCGGCTGTGAACGAACATCTCTTCGAGTCCCTGCTTTCAATTATTTCAGGTATAGACCCGGAAGTGGAATTGCTAGATCATATTGCTAATCCTACGTTTAATTTTTGGAGGAACCCACAAACTGCTTTCCACAGCAGCTCCGCGTTTCACATTCCCCCCAGCAGTGCACAAGAGCTCCAGTTTCTCTACATCTCTGTCAGCACTTATTAGTTTGTGTGTGTGTTTGTGTTTTAATAGCCATCCTGATGGGTGTGAGGTGATAGGTCGTTGTGGTTTTGATTTGCATTTCCCTAATGATTAGTGACGTGGAGCATCTTTTGGTGATCTCACTGGCCATTTGTATGTCTTCTATGGAAAAACCTATTCGAATCCTTGCCCATTTTTTTAACTGGGTTTTTCTGTCCTCAGCACTGTTTTTAACACAATTCTGACCAAAATAAAACACATGGGGAGGCCAGCAGCTGGCCCACGGTCTGCGACCCTTGTGTAGTCTCTGCTCCAGCCATACGCTCCTGATAGTTAATACCTTCCTGAGGCCACACGCTGGCGAGTCCACTTGTGTTTTTTTAACAAATACTTACCTGATCGGGGCCTTGTAAAGCGGTAAGCAGAATGGATCAGAGTCCTGTCCCCATGGAGCTTACAGTCCAGGTGAGTGGTAAACCCTGCTGAGGAGATGCGCCGGCCCAGGAACAATGGGGGGCAGAGTGCAGGGCCACAGCCTAGAAGAAGCAAGAGATGTCGTGAGTAGTTGGTGTCCGACCGTCCTAAATAAAAGAAATACTGGGTCCCACAGCTTGGAAGCCCAGAAGTCTAACACCTGCGGATATGGATGGATCAAGGATCTCCCTCCCTCTCTCTCAAGTTTCCTTTCCTTTCCACTGGCCCCACCCCCTCCTGTGAACACCAGCTTCTCTGTGTGGTAGGATGGGGCCGACCTCAGATTTGCAGCAAGAAAGAGGCAATTCCCCCTAGGGATGTCAGGAGAGTTGGGGGAGTAAAAGGAGTCATGCTGGGTGGAAAAGAAGCAGCAGAGGAACTCTCTGCCCATCAGACTGTTCTCTAAGGGCGAGATCTAATCAGACCTCAGGAATGACTGATGAATGAGATTCGTCCCAGATGCAAAATTTTACCACAGGCCTCGCTTTGGCCACAAACCCTATTCACCTGTGCAACCCCTCCCGCTCCCCTTCTCCCTGCCATGCTAAGCCCACCAGGTCACAATTCCAATTTCAGGCGATAAAATGCCACACTGCAGGGCATGGGGCCTGGCTTCCTGACTGGCTGTCGTGACACATTGTATCCTCTGACAGTGGCCACACCATGTCTCCCTTCTGCAGTGTGACCTCAATATTCCTCCTGCTGGAGATGGAATCTTGTGTCTTAGAACGAGATGCATGTGGCTTCCAAGGCGAGGTCTAAAAATGAGATGTGATGCCACTCTTGTGCTCTAGGACACCATGGTGTGGAGCGCTAGGCCTCCAGCGAGTAGCTGGGTGGTCTGCGCCACCATACCCTAAAGCAGTTCTGGCCACATGCAGAGGCCACATGTAGGTGTTCCAGCCAGCAGAGAGCCCGGCGAGGTTCCCGCCTGCAGCCAGTGCCAACCACCAGACCTGTGAGTGCAGAAGGAAAGGGCCCTGCAAGATGCGGGAGCAAGGCCCTGACTGCCTGGGTCATGCCGGGGTGGCTGAGCTGGGGTTGGACCTCAGTTCTGGCCCTGGCCAGGCTGCCCTTGCTGCTGACCTAGGACACCCGTGTTCTGGCTGTGTTTCCCTCCTGACATCCCACCCCCTACCACACCGGGGCCACCCCCAGGTAAACCGCATGCACTCACGTCCTGGTCACAGCAATCTGCTTCAGAGGGCCCAGGAGACGCGGGGCAGTGCCCCTGCGGCTGACCCTGCTCCAGCCTGGAGGGGCCAACGGGCTCAGAAAGGGCTGCCTCTGTGCAGGTCACCCAGGCCGCAGCTCGCAGAGCCGGGGCTCGGACGTGAGCCGCCTGGCCCAGAGGTCCCTCCTGCTCGGCCTTCCTGGTCTAGCTGGGTGTGGTGTCGGGAGGGACGGTGTTGCTGCCTCTCTGTTAAAAAGCTCCCTAGACAGAGTCTGGAGGCTCCAAGAAAAAGGTCTTGTTGTGAAGAAACAGAGGCCCAGACAGGGGAAGGGATATGTCCAAGGTCACATGGATGAATGATAATGGAATCGGGATGTAAACACAGAGCCCTCTGACATGTTTCTTCCCAGCGGCCCCCATCACCCTTTTACAATCGTCTCCTACGTGTTTGTCAGCCCTGCAAGTCTCTGAGGCTGTGTTAGTCTGCCCCAGCTGCCAAAACCAAGTGCCACAGATGGGGGGCTGGACCTACAGACATTGGCACCTCCGCTCTGGAGGCTGAGGTCACGGGGTCTGCAGGGATGACTCTCCTGAGGCCCCTCTCCTGGGCTGTGGCCGCCGTCTTCTCCCTGTGTCCTCGCACGGCCACCCCTCTGAGTGTCTGTGTCCTGATCTCTTCGCATGAGGGCACCAGTCCTACTGGACGAGGGTCCCTCTCCCCACACTGTGACCTCACTTAACCCTAATGACTCCTTAAAGGCCCTGTCTCCAACTACAGTCACGGCCTGAGGTCCTGGAGACTAGGGCTTCCACACAGAGATTTTGGGAGGATGCCATTCAACCCGTCTTAGTCCACTTAGGCTGCTATCACCAACACTGTAGACTGGGGGCTCAAACCACAAAAGTCTGTTTCCCACAGTTCCGGAGGCTGGAAGTGCAAGATGAGGGTGCCAGCAGACTTGGCGTCCGGGGAGGGCCCCGTGTCCTGGCTCGCAGATGGCTGTTCCTTCTCGTGTCCCCACATGGCAGAGGGGACAAGAAGACTCTGCGGGGTCACTCATCAGGGCACCAGTCCCATTCACGGGGCTCCACCCTCATGACCTAACCACCTCCCAAAGGCTCCCCCTCCTAATATCACCCCACTGGGGGTTAGGATTTCAGCATATGGATTTGGGGGTGGACAGAAACATTCAGTCCATATTCAGTCTGCACCAGAGGCCCTCTGCTTTACTATCACTGTTTCCCTTATGCCCAGCCCAGTAGACCTCAGTGAATGTCTACTCAATGAATGAGCAAAATGACATCATTTTGGTAGGATTTTCAAGGATGAATAGAAGTTTCGTAGGTAGAGAAGGCAGGCAGGCATTCCAGGGTGAAAGAACAGTCTGCACCAAGGCCTAGAGGCCTCCCAGCAGGACCTGCCTGGCCTACAGGGAGCATGCCGGCCACGCCAGGTCAGCACAGGTGACAGTGGCCCTGGGCTGCCCATTGTGGCCCTGCTGACTTCCCACCCATGTGCCAGGGCCTGTCCAGGCCCCATAAGGAGCAGGGCCCCAGCACCTCTGCCTACAGGAGCCCAGCTTGGAAGATAGTAGGTATCTCTTTTCCCCTTCACGCCTGGGTAGGTTGAACAGTATTTATTCAAACTTTCATTTTATTGGTGTTTTTGTTGAAAGCACAGGAATTATTCATGGCCGGTTTCGGTTTCTCTTCTGGAGATGACCGCATCTTTGTACGCAAGGTACAAATTACGTGTCAGCTCAATTCACCATCATTTGGAGGCTGCCCCCGAGCATCAAGCAGTGGAGGCCTGGAATGCTCTGGAAGCCAAGTCTGGCTGCAGGTGGCAGGGGCCTGAACAGGTCACAGTCTCTACAGTCACAAGGAACAGGGGACAGGAATGGGATATACAAGGGATGTGACCGGAGAACCAGTCCTATCTCTGTCCCTTTCCCATCTGTGATCCTGGTGAGGCCGTCTTTTCAGCTGTAAAACGGTGTCGATGTGGCTGTTTGGCGCAGGGAACCGAGCCAGCGTGGCCGAGCCACCCCAGTGGAGCCGAGGTGAGCTGTCCCTGCAGAGATCCACCCAAATGGCTAATGCACAAGCAAAATAAATGACTGTCGTTGTTTTAAGGCACTAGTATTGGGGTAGTTTGTTAAGCAGAACAGGTAACTAAGACTGCAGAGTTTCTGAGGACGTTGCACCCATTTCCCAGACTTGGCCCATGGGCAGCACCGCAGTGTGTACCTGGTCGGTATTCAGCGACTGGTTCTCAGGGGCGGACGGGAGGGAAGCCCTGATTTCAGCATCTGCCAATCTCCTTAGTGTAAATACCCCCAACTTCAAGCTGCCAACACAACACCACTGAACAGAGTTGAGAAGAGATGACCAGTGACACACCTTTATTCGGTATTTCTGCTCCGCAGATGCCATGCACGTGAACAGCCTCAAAAACACAAATGACAGTAAATACAGGAAAATAATCAAGAACTGATGAGTTTTGAGTCTTCATCGTCTTTGTTTTCCATATAGTTTACTTAAATGTAAGTTTTTATCATCTAACTCTTTAATAATAGCCACGTTTAGCAACCAGTCTACGGGATTCCTAAAAGTTTCGATCGTGTCTGCCAAGCTGGTAGGAAGCAGCTCTAGCATGAGGGGCTGGGATGGGAGGTTCCAGCCATGCACAGGACAGATGCAGCCCAGCTTTCCAGCTGACCGTTTAGTGAGGTGTCATGCGCTCCATTAAACACAGCTTCCCTGACAAAGGGCAGGCGCTGGGGGCCGGAACCAGCCCTTGCCGACTCTGGCCTGGGGACGCACCTTCCTCAGGAGCAGCCTCCAGGACCAGGCCTCCAGAGCACGCCACCCAGTGGGCTCAATGGAGACCCACGGGACAGGGGAGGAGGAGGACCAGGAGACCCTGTCCTGTCGGAGGCTGTGTCCCTGAGGGCGGAGTGACTGGACCTGGGGAAGCGCTAGAACCGTCTGAGTCTCCTTCACTCACTCTCTGCAAGCACCTCCATCCTCCTGGGTCAGGGCCACACCAGTGACCTCATGGCACCGGAATTATGCCTTTCAAGGCCCTGTCTCCAAGCACAGCTGTATTCGGAGGTACTGGCACTTAGGACTCCAACATATGGATTTTGGGGGGGACACAACTCAGCCCGTCACACACCCTGAGGCAAGGTCCGAGTGGCACTGGAAGGCAGCCTCAGAAAACAGGAACGGGGCTCTCTGGGGTGGGGGGACCCAGCCTGGCACAGGGGCAGCAGCTTGGCCGAGCCACGCCTGATCGCTGCCTCACCTACTCCTCAGGTTTATCTGGCTTGGCCGGGACTGAGGGGCCAGGAAAGAGAACGCTGCAGGAGGATGGCTTGGCAGGGAAGGCCAGGCTCGGAGAAGGTCAGGGGCCGCTGAGGGGGGACTCTTGAAGCAGGTCAGTGGTCTCCCTGGGCGCTAGGGCAGGGGGGCATGGACACCTTGGCTCCTTCCCAGGTTGACAAGTGCCTCCGAGAATTAGCATCTGCAGAACCTTAGACTGTGAACTTTAAGGTCACCGGAAGATGACGACACTGTGTTTTCCACGTGGGCCCTAATCCAGTAACTGGTGTTCTTATAAGAACTGGAAAATTTGGGCCCAGACACACACACTGAGGAAGAAGGCTCGTGATGACAAAGGGCAACACGGGAGGGAGGCAGCCACGAGCGAAGGACAGCTGGGGCCCACCGGCACCTCCTGAATCTGGGACTAACCCTCCACCCCCGGCCTTCAGAGGGAGCACGGCCCTGCCGACACCCTGACTTAGGACTGGAGGCCTCCAGAATTGGGAGAGCACGTTTCTCCCGTCCTCAGCCGCTCACTCTGGTTGAACTGCTGGGGCCCACCAGGAAGCCAGTACAGAGCCACGTCCAGCCGGGCTGGCCTCTGGACCCACCTGCCCTCTTCCTCACTCACTCACCCCCCAGTTCCTCCTCCCTCATCCGATGGACCCTCCCCCCAACGAGCTCAGGGTCTGGCCCGGAAGGTGGGCAGGGACCCAGCCGGCCAAAGGACGGGTGGCCATGCAGACAGCCATGCATGGGGTGGGCGCCCTTCTCGGCACTGACAGCTTTAGAATGTGCTGCACGGACTTCACACACCTGCCTCAAGAGGTGGCGTCGGAGTCCCCCCACTTGGGCCAGGGCAGGCCGGTGATGGCTTTGACCAAAACAGAGTAGAAGTGTTGTGTGTGGCCTCCGAGGCTGGGCCGCGAGAGGCCGAGCGGCTTCCACCCGGCCCACAGGCACTCTGGGGCAGGCCCGTCACCAGGTGAGGAATCTAAGCAGCCCAGGGCACCAGGATGCAAGAAGGCCCCCCGGCCACATGGAGAGGCCACATGGAGTTGGCCCGGCCGACAGCACCACCAGCCCTCCCGGGTCCAGGCTGCCAAGCCCTCACCTGACTGCAGTGCCTGGGGCCAGTTTGTTGCCCAGAGATGGTAGCCAGAGCGGCCACCGGACCCAGGGGGCGCTGGTGCTTAAGTGGAGCCCAGGCGGCCAGGCCGGGCAGAGCATCCGTCCCCACCCGCGGCTGGGAGACCCCAGAGCAGGTGACTGGCCCGCACCCTGGAGAGAGACTAGCCACAAGCTGACAACCCTTTGGGAGCCTCAGAGACAGCAGAGGCTGCGGCTCCCAGGAGAGAGAGCCCCGGCAGGGCCTTGGGGGACCCCCGGGGCATGCGGGCAAGGCACCCCGGGCTCTCTGCACCCCATGCCGACTGCTGCCACACCAGAACACATGGCCCACAGCCTCTCAGACCCAGGGCAGAAGGGCCAACACAGGCTGGCCAAGGGCCCTGGTTTAAAACAGCAGCCTTGAGGCCTTTAATCCATCGGCAACGCATCCCTGCCCACCTAGCTCCTTCAGGCTGCCTTGATGCTGGTACTTAAACATTGTTAGGAGAGCCTGGGCCTTCCCAAAGTGCAGCGGAAACCCACGTGCACGTATACCCACGCATACACACATGCACACGCCCACCCGCCTCCTGGGACCAGTGGAGGTCACCCCGGCCTCTGGAGCAGCCCCCTCCTCTGCCTAGCCCGCCCTGCACATCTGGGTTAGTGCCCGGGGCTGCCAAACGAACTCCCGCACGCTGGGCAGCCTAAGACAACAGACATTTACTCTCTCACAGTCTGGAGGCCGGACGGCAGAGCGCAGGATGTCAGCGGGACTGCGCCCTCTGAAGCCTGTGGGGGAGCCCTTCCGGGCTCTCTCCTGGCCCCCGGAAATGCCCGCAATCCGGCGACCCTTGGCATCCTTGGCTTGCAGCTGCGCCCCGCCGCCCCCCCCCGGATCCCGGCCTCTGTTATCACACATCTCCCGTGCGTCCGGTCTCCTCCTCTTATAAGGCCACAGTCCCACTGGATCAGGGCCCACCCTGAAGACCTCACCTTATCTTCATCGCACCTGCAAGGACCCTATTTCCGATTAAGGTCACATTCATAGGTGTCGGGGGTCAGAACTGCAGCATAGCTTTTTTATGAAGAAGGACAGCTCCACCCACAACAGTCTTTGGATGGGTTCAGGCTCCTCCTCCAGGGTACCTCCGCTCACCTCCCATGGCCCCTTGCTGCCCACTGCAGCCTGGGCCCCTGGGTCCCCTGCCCAACCGCGGGCTGGGACGGCCGGGTTCCTCTCTGCACCCCAGGGGCCACCCGGTAGGCGGCAGTGCGTCCAGAGGGGGGCAGACCTCTCCGTCACACAGGGAGGGGCAGCTGCCACATGCAGGAGGGACTGAGGATGCTCCCACGGGAGATGACCCCCAGCCTCCGCCCACAGCCACACAGAGTCCAAGCAAACCACGGGCTAAATTTTGAAAATACTCCTGAGCCAGTCTGCGGAGAGCTGCTGGCTGGGACCCCTTGACCTGCCACCACGCTGGCCCTCCCCAGACTTCCCAAGAGCTAAAGGATGGGTATCTGGCCCAGCAGGGGTCCCCGGGGCACCGGCCCAGGCTGTCTCCTCTGACTGGTTTCTGCCAGTTGAATATCTGCCTTGCTCCTCACCCAGACAATCCAGCCCCAAACTGGGGGCTGGGCTTACACAGGGAGAAGTGGGCTTCAGGATGTGGTGAACCAGGGTGGGCATGAGAACAGGCAGCCGGCAGCTCACAGCATGACCCTGGGGCAGTCATGTCCGTTCTGAGCAGACATAGGTTGTTGGCTAAGGAAAAGAAGGAAATTGTGCTCACCTGGAAGTCATCCCTTGCGCCCCTAGCCCCTGTGGGGCGACCATGGCGAGCATCAGAGCCAGGGCAAGAAGGGGAAGGCCTCCCAGTGGGGTGAGGAGGTTACGGGAGACCTGGGACAAGGGAATTGCCCTCCAGTCCTGCCTGGGCTGCTCATTAGCTCACAATGTGCCTGCAGCAGGCCTCTACCTGCTCTGAGGGCTTGTTAGCCCTTGGGAAGCATTCAGCTGCAACTAACAGAAAACTTGAATAACAACTTAAGCAAAAAGGGCATTGACATTCTCACATAACAAGCCTATGTCAGGGGAACTGAAGTAAGTTAGTTGAGTATCTTAGTCACCTCAGACCTTAACACTAGTCTCTTGGCCACTGCCTCATGATCACAAAATGGCTGCTGAAGCTCCAGACATTCTGCCCCACCTCCTCTTGTCCTTACCATCTCAGTGTACATCAGCCCAGGTGCACTTCCAACGGCCAGCATCAGCACACCTGGGGGCTTTTTCAGAACCCAGAGCCTAACTGCCACCCTCAAGGTGGGTAAGGATTAACATCCTCCAGGGACAGTCCTCAACAGTAACTAATGGAAGCTGGCGAATCAGTTCCCCAGCCCCCTATCCCTTGGGTGGCAGAGCTCAGAGGTCTGTGTTCCTCACCCTCTCCCAGCAGGGCCCCAGCGGGCTTGAGCTCCAGGTGCCCACAGTGGTCACCTGCTCACTAACACACCTTTCCCTGGCCCTTCCCATTCACGCCTCAGCTCGCACTTCCCTACAGGTGTCTCTTCACATGCCCTCAAATGCTTCCCAGGCCTGCCACTGAGGCCCAAACTAATGCAGCGATGCCCCAGGACAGGAGGGGAGGAGAGACACACTGAGGTTCCAGCAGGCCATGTCCATGAAGCTCGTGGACTGCCTCCGGGACCCACAAGGCCCCTGGCTAGCAGGCCATTTCTGGGCAGGGCCTGAGGCTGGCGGGGAGGGGGCACCTTGCTCGGCTGGGACAAACCCAGGTCCTTGTGGCCTCTCTCCTGCCACAGCTGGGGGGGCCGGGGGAGCACAGGCCGGGACCTGGCCATGCTCATTAAAGATCCAGAACCCTGAGGCTTCAAATACAGCCTCCTAAATCTGAAAGCGGGGGATTCAAAGTCCTTCCTCAGCCTGGGAGACAGGCCTCCACAGGAGGAGGAGGCAACGCAGGTCCTGGAGGGGCTGCTGACCGGGCTGGGCCGGCAGAGGGGCCCAAGCTGCACCGCAGCACCAGCTCCGCTGCCCCTCCGGCCCACCTCCCCTCCTCTTCTCTCTCTTTCCCCTAAAAATGCCTTTCAGCCACTGCAGTGCCTGGAATTCCACCCTCAGCCTCACCCTGGGGCCTAAAGCTCTGGTTGGGTGAAGAGCCACGTGGTGCCAAGGCCACCGGCCACACAGGTCCCGACTCGCTGATTTACCTACAGCGGGTCACCCCACAGCTCCAGGCCTCGGTGTCCCCCTCTGTAAGGCGCTGATAAGCAGGGGGACCACCCGGGAGTGAAGGAAATCCTGCAGGGTGTCCACACTCAGCAAATACACGTCAAGCTCCTATTCTGCCCTAGCGAGGGGCGGGGTGGGGGGCCCAGTGGCCAGCCGTCCCCGCACGTCCCTCCGCACACAGGGGGGGACACAGTCACCTGGCAGGTGTGTCTTGGGAGGCCTGTCCTCCCTTCCTGTCCCATGCCTCCAGGGCTCAGCACAAGCCACGCACCGGGGAAGAGGCTGCCCTCGAGTGAGAAGGGGACCAGGCCAAGGCCATGGGAGGGCTGGTGTCTGGACCACACATCCTTTCCCCAGATGGGGCTCTACAAGGCGGGGCTGCTCCAGGCCACATGGGCCGGCAGCCATACTGCCCCTTGCGGACGGACTCCCAGGCACCCTCGGAAGCCCTGGCCGGCCTCTGAGGCTCTGCGTGCTCCGGAGTCTGGGCAGTGGGAACCAGGGCAGCCTGGGCGGGAGTGGCTCCATCTCCTCTGTCCCGTGACCTTGGACGGTCCGCGAAGGGAGCATCTCCAGGGACTGTGGCGAGGGCGCGGGAGAAGCCCAGCTGGGGAGAGGCGGCAGGTGAGGGCTTTGTCCCCATCTGTCCCAGTGGGTCATCAGCCTGGGGCTGCCCCGAAGGCCGGGGACCCTTACAGGGACCAGCTCTGGCTCTGCCACGTGGGCGAAGTGGCCGCAGTGACCGAGGGGCAGGCCTCTGAGAAGGTGCAGGTGTCAAAGGGACCTGAGGTCGGGCTCAGAGTCAGGAAGTAGGTGGCGATCACCAGGGCCAGGGTGGGGAGCAGCATTTAATGGGGACAGGGCCTCGGTGTGGGAAGATGGACGAGCTCTGTGGGTGTACCGCGGCGACGGCTGTATGCCAGTTGTGAGCGTCCTCAATGCCCCAGGACTGCACGCCTTAAAATGGCTGGAATGGTTGATTTCATATTATGTATATTTTACCACAATTTTTTAAATGTAAAGAACAGGGAGGGTCTCTCTCAGAGTGCCTGGGGGGGCACCGACGTCGAAGAGCATTGCCCAATGGCTTCATGATAGCCCACCACCCCGCACCCGACAGTCCTAATGCCCCACCTGGATCATGGTCAGCACCCGCGAAGCCCAACCATGCCTGACCCTCCAGGGCCTGTGGCCTCCATGCCCGGCCCCCAGGTGGACCCTAACGCCGGGCCGGCCCCCCAGGTGGAGGTGCGGCTCGCTCCTGCAGGAATCCAGCTCCCTGGGGAGGACCTGGTGGGGAGTGTAGCTTGGTTCTCTCCTTCCTGGAACCAGGCTGTCCCTAGAGACCTAGTCCCTCCTGGGGGTTTGAAAGCATCCAGCTTGCCAAGGAAGAGGCCAGCGCCTGGCCCAAGGCGACTCCAGCTTCCATTTTAATTGGGAGCATTTTTAGCCCTGTGTGGGAGGCTCCCGAAGTCCCCGGGCATCTCCCCAGTGCACACAGGCTGAGGACCCCCAAGGACTGCCTGCAGCCACCAGAAGCTGGGGGCGGGGGGGCATGGAGAATTCTCTGGAAGGAGCCGACCCTGCCCTCACCTGGACCTCCGGCGTCCACATTGTGAGAATCCACTTCTGTTGCTTCCAGCCGCTGGGCTAGCGGTCATTTGTTATGGGGGTCCCAGAAGCTCTACACCCTCTTCAAGCCCCACCTGGGGGAGGCACCCTCTGTGCCCCCTGCCCAGGCCGACCCTGATAGTCATGTGGGGAAGGGGTTTCAGTGCTGCCAGCACTGGGCAGAGGATCTGCTTTCCATAAACACTCTTTTGAACTGAATTTCATTTTTCTCACCCAAGGCAAGAGGCTGGGAGAGAATGCCAGACTGAATGGGAAGCGCTGGGGGAGGCTGGATGTTCTGTGGTTCACCGGGCTTTCTCCCTTTCTTTTGCCACTATCTGTCCTTTCTGACTTTCCTCTAATGAACATGGGGGCAGTGGCCTCTGAGATGGGCTCCTGCCCGCCAGGGGGCCGTGGGACGGGGAGGCGGAGCGGTGAGGGGCTGTGGGCGGGGGGCCTGGGGGAGAGCATGCTGGAAAGCGCGCGTGCAGGAAAGCAGAAGCAGGCGGGGCTGGGCTGCGGGCAGGGGATGTCAACTTTCTCATTTGCGTGTTTTCCAACATTTCCACAGGGAAAGCAACTGCGTTTAGAATCAGGGAAATAGAGTCTTCAAGACACGATCTGTGCCCTCAGGGGCTGGCAGCAGTGCTGTGTGCTGTGTGCTGGGCACAGAGCAGGGCAGGGCTCAGGCACGGACCTCTCCTTCCGCGGCCAAGCTGGACCTGGAGGGGCCAGTGGGGGAGGCGGGGCAGGGGGAGCAGAGGGGGCGCATGCAGGCAGGTGACATCCCTGACCCCAGCTCTCCCCGGTGGCTCTGGCTTAGTCCACATGACCACGAGCTGGAGTCCCAATGGGTCCCAGGGGCCAGGGAGGCCACCAGGCCCGATGCACCCCCACAGGACAGGGGCAGGGATCCAGTGGAAGCAGTCCCCACCCACCCAAACGGGCTTCCTCCGCAGCCTCTTTAATTTGCTTCTGCAGAAAATGAGCTAATGGAGGCGGCAGAGACGGTAGGAAAAGAGCAAGGGTCAGCATTTCTCGCCTGGGCAGCATTCCTGGGAGCCGGGAGCGGGGGAGAGGGAAGAGGGAGGAGGGGGCCCTGTGGATCCATCCAGTTCCCGCAGAGCCGCTGCTCCCTCCGCCCCCTTGCTTAGCCCACCTCAGTCTCCCCATATATCAGTCACGTGGCTTCCGTTGTGGCCCGGCGGGGGGTGGGGGAGGCATCAAGGGTTTCCTAGGGTGTGAGAGGCCACTTCCAGGAGCCCTCGGGCCAGGGACCCACTAGAGGATGAGGACAGAACCGGGCAGAAGAGCCAGGCCCGAGCCCCCGGCCCCTGGGACTTAGGGACCATTCTGTGCAATGGGATGACAGGTTCATGAGCCCATGTGGCCCATCCATGTGCATGTAGGGCGGCGGGGGTCCCCTCACTTCCCAGGGCAAGGTGGCAAGGTGACCTCCAACCTAGGGATGCTTCTGGCCGCAGTGGGTAGGAAGGGACCCCCTCTTCTTGTCAGGCCTCTGCTCCAGGCAAGCCTTTGACCACCTCCTGGGCATAATTCTACAGAGGGGGAAACCGAGGCTCGGGGGAGCAGTGGCTCGCCCAAGATCCCACAGGGTGGAGCCTGGGTGCCCCCAGCCCAAACTCCTCCCGGGCCCCCACGGCCCACCACGAGTCCTTGGCGGTGGCAGGGCAGTGGTCCCAGACTCCAGGCCGAGGGTCCACTGGGCCAGGCGGGGGGACACTGGGGGGTCCCGGATGCAGGGGGCTCCAGGAAAGGGGCCCCGCACCCCCACCCACCTGCACCAACTCCTTCTGATTCCACAGGCTCTGCTGACACCTGCTGGCCACTCATCCCATCACCATAGCAACCCTGGCCATGCCCTGCCCCCCCCAGTGGGCAGTGACTGAAGCAGGGGTCGCCTGCAGTGGGGGTGGGGGGTGGCACGCAGGGTGGCCACGAGCAATGCACACCTCTCCCTGGAGCAGCTTCCCATTATCCCTGCCCTGCCTGCGCCCTGCTGCCTGCACCCCTCTGCCGCCTCCCTTCCTGCCGGCCACCCTGCGGTCAGGGGTCAAGCCCAGCCCCCGGTCCTCACTGCAGGAATCAGCCCTGCACTCACCCTTACTGTGGGCTCCTGCCACTCCACTGGACCCCAGAAGGCCAGGGCCCTCCAGGCCAGCTTCTCCGGGCTTCCCTCCTGTGTACCTCTGGCATGGGTTCGGTCTCCTGCGTCTCCTCCTCTGCACCCTCACGGTAGCAGCTGTCCCCTCTCGTCTGAGCACCGACAGTCCAGCCCCAGCACCGCCCTCCCCCACCCGCAGCTCCTCTGTGCGCCCTGCAGCCCCACATGCACGGGGCCCACAGAGAAAGGCCCAGACCTTCCCTCCTCCCACCCGGGAGCTCCGAGGATGCTTTCCTCCTCCCCAGAATGCTTTTCCCAGCTTCTTATGTCTTGATTCAGCAAAGCCTTCCAGAACATTCCATCAGCTGTGACCTCCCTGGGCTCTGCCATTAGTTGGAGATGTCCCTCTCCCTGCCAGGGTGCCCCCCACGGTTCTGCCATGATTATGGGTTCTGCATTGTGTCCTGGAGCCCCCAGCGAGCATGGGAGGCGTTGGCTAACCTGGTGCCCTCTCGGCCCTTCCCTGAAGAGGCACTGCCCCCTCCAGCCTCACTCCTCCTTCCCGCCCGCCCCGCTCCAGGGGTCTCCCTGGGCCTGCTGGCCGCGCCCTGGGGGATGGCAGGAAGTCTCAAGCCGGTCCTTGTACAGGCCTGAGCCCACATGCCAGGCACAGTATGGCCCAGGGCCCCACTGTCTTCGGGGCCTTGCTCTGGGCCTCAGTACAGAGAGAGGAAGCATAGACATGGCTCCTCGGAGTGGCAGGGGCTTGTCGTGGATCCTGGGCCAGCTTCTCTAGGCCCCTCTGGATAGGGCAGTGGGCTGACAGGGCTCGGAGGAGGGGGTGGCCCTCAGGAGCTGGAGCCCTGGTCCTGCCCTAAGCGGCCTAGAGGCTTGGGCGGGTGCCTGCAGCCAGGGCTTCAGCGTCCCCGTCTGTATGCGGTAGGTGGGCCCATCTGACCAGACCCTGGTGGCCAAGGGGAAAACAGCCCTTCCCCTGGCACTCAGCATGCGGGGGCCTCCAGTGCTGCCGGAGCCCCCAGGAGGGTCCGGTCCAGTGCCTGCCCCCGGTCTCGCAGCTGGCAGCCTGGTGGCAGCCTCCGCACTGGTGCCCAGAGAGTCCCCCAGCCCTACGGGCCCTGCTGGCACAGGGAGGCAGCTGACTGCAAGGGATCTCGGCCAAGTCTGACACAGCTACAGCCATGTGAACAGTGGCCACATGTCAGGCTCGGAGAGGCTCCGTGCACTGGTCAGTAGCCCAGCCTGGCCTCCCAGGCAAGACCTCTGTTTTATCTCCCCTGGCCTTTCTTTCTCCTCTCTCCAACCCCTGTCCATCTGTAAGCTGATATCTTTCTGCCAACCGGGGGGACAGCCTGTGCAAAGGCCCTGTGGTGGGCCCAGTACAGAGTGTTGGAAGACCTGAAAGGAGACAGTATGGCAGAGAGCACAGCATACAGAGGGGAGGGCATGAGAAGCCAAGGGGACAGCCCCAGGTGCTGAGACTCAGAGCAGGGTCATCCCTACTCACAACAGACTCACAGGTTGGCAGTCAGAGACCAGCCCTGGTCGGAGCACCTCAGGTCGGATCCACCATAGTCATTGCACTTGCATATCAGAAAAGAACATGGAGGCTCTATGTGCTCCTGGAGATGCACTCTGTCCCAGCCACAGTCTGTAGTAGTCCCCTGGTTTGGGTGGGCCCTGAAAGGTCTAGGCAAATCATGGGGTTCTCTTCCCTCGGTCACAGCGATTGGTTCAGGGTTAAGAATAAACAAGGAATCCTACAGCCCAGTTAGCCAATCTCTATCCTAAACCGAGTCCTTAGAGATACTACTGAGCTGCTGGATCAATCCTGACATGAAGCCCACCCTTATCATTTCTTCATTGCAATAAGTTCCCTTGAATGTTAAGCCCTTTTGCGCTAGGTTTTCTATCATTTGCTACTGAACATATCTTGATAGAGATGGTGGGAATGAGTTCTTCCAGACAGTCCACACAACAATCAGTCTACCTCAGAAGCCAGACAGAACAGTTTCCAGATGGTAGTAAAGCAAGAAGTGCCTCTCCTGTGTTCGGGAGGATCAAGTTGTATTTTGAAAAGCAACAGAAGACCTGGGGAAATTTAGCCCTTCAACGGCAGGCATCTGCAACGTCCCGGTGGGTGGATGGCCTGGAGACGCGGACCAGGCCGCCCTGCTCTCCAGCTCTCCGGGCCAGCTCCCAGGGGAACAGCACCTCCGCTGCTGCGCCTGGCTGGCCCGGGGCCCACAGCCCTGCCGTCCAATTCTCCCAGCAAGTGCATCGCCGGCTTCCGCACCACCCGAGCTGCACTGGAAAATTGCCCACAAGTTAAAAGAGATTTCTTTCCAGCAGACATTGCTCCAGCAGATCCAAGCCTTATCTTCCCCTTCCAGAACGAGGGTTGTTCATTTCACTTCCTAAAATAAAATGAAAAAACCTAAACCACAAACTGAAAAACAGGTGGGGCCGTTTCAGGATTTGGCTAGAGCTTGTCTGGATGCTGATAAAGAGCAGCCCGTTGCTGGGCAACGCAGCAGCAAGCCTGCGGGGAGCCGTGCCCAGCGTTTCTGGGGTATCCCCTGGACCCCCCAAAGACAGCTGGGGAGCACGCCTCTCCCATTCCATAGAGGCTTCACCCCTACGCCTTTGGGGGCCATGAGGGACACGGAGCAGAAGGGAGGGGCGGCCTGTGCAGAAATGGTGGAATGACATCTTAATGGAGCAGAAATGCCCACACTGCCTGTCCTCGGGGGCGGCAGCAGGGCACTCCGGGCTTTCACAGGCACAGGCACTACGACTTGGGGACCAGGCGGCAGCATTTTACTAGGGGATCGTTGATGGACATCCTGGAGACAGGTCTACAGAGGTGGGCCACAGGGCTCGGCCTCGGCCCGGCACTGGCCCACTGGTCAGTCCGCGGTGGCACAGGGCCCAGCAGTCACCTGATGAAATGCACAGCTGATCCAAAGATCCAGGAGACACGAAAAGCGTTGGGTCTCACTACCACCCCCACCCAACCAAACCCGCAGGGCACGCAGCCCCGTGACCCCGGTGGACTGTGTCACTGTGAAAGCTGGTGGTCAGCTGGTTAGAAACGGGGGAGACGGCGGCATCCACTCCACAGGTTGTGTTCAGTGAGTTAGTGGCAAGGCGGCTGGAAATGTCACCCGAGACATGGTGAACAACCTTAAGTATAAGCTGCTTGTGTTATAATATAAGCCATTTAAATGTCAGAACACTCCTAAAACGAAAAGCCAGTCGGCAGCTGAAGACACATGGGATGACCTCTGTCGCCCCTCCTCTGTCCCTTTCTCACTCCTGCCTCCTGTAAGCAAGGCTTCAATTCGTAGCTTTTAGCCATAGTAGTAAACTTAGTAATTTTTGCCTCTTTCATGAAGCCTTTCCTGATTCCTGCATGTGGAAAACATGCCCCTTCTACTCAAATCCTATAGGGTTTGTCTCTTTCCAGTGGCCTTTGTCACTCGCTACCTTGGAATAGTTATCTGTGTAGATATCTGCATGAGCTATTTGTTGTTGGACTATAAATCACCCCCCAAATTAAGAGCTTAAAACAATAAGCATTCATTATCTCAGACAGTTTTGCTGGGGGTGGTACGTAGAGCCCCTTATCCGGGTGGCTGTGACTCAGGCTCTCTGTCCAGGCAGTAGTCAGGCTGTCGGCTGGGGCTTCTGTCATCAAAAGGCTCCATTTCCCAGATGGGCAGTTGCCAGGGGGCCTCAGCTCTTCCCCGGGTGGACCTTGCTCGGCGGCTGCTTGAGTGTCCTCGCCACATGGCAGCTGGTTTCCCAAAGCCAGCGATCCCAGAGAGGGACGCCAAAGCTGTAACACCTTTTCTGACCTCGCCTCCGTCATCTCCACCGTATCCTCTTTATCACACAGATCAGGCCTCTTGGCCGCGGGAGGGGGGACCCGGCAGATGACGAGGAGGCAGTGGGGTGGGGGCATCTCAGAAGCCGGCTAACGTAGCATCTTTTTATCACCTGAACACCCCCACTCAACATCTTACACCTGGTTAACATTGAATACACTTTTTACATGAAAAGAAAATGAAGGTGGAGGTCCCTACTCACTGGCTGACCATATTTGGTTCAGCAACCGCAGCCGGCCTCCTGGGTGGATAAGGTCAAGCCTCCCCCGCCCCGCCCCGGGGCTGCACGGACCCGTGAAAGAGGAGAGGGTGTCTCCTGTGCGTGAGCAAAGTGGAAGGAATTGGAGATCTGGGATCCAGCGGCCTCGGGAGGAAGGAGGGAAGGATGCCCCGTGGTGAGGGAGAAACCGAGCGCTGGCTTCCTGCAGAGGTGCGGGAGACGACTTCCTGGGGGACAGGGAGCTGAGGGGGTTGAGATGGGATGAAGAAAGGCTCATCAACCCAACAACAAACCAAACAACTCTATTCAGAAACCGGCAAAGAACTTGAATAGACATTTCTCCAAAGAGGACATAAATGCTGACGAGCACGTGAAAAGATGCTCAGCGTCACCGATAATCAGGGAGATATGAACCACAGCTACAGTGAGACCCCCTCACGCCCATGAGGGCGGCTATTACCGAAAAGACTGAAAACAAGTGATGGTGAGGCTGTGAGGCTGCTGAGCCGTCGGGCCCTGCTGGCGTGAATGCCAAATGGCTTTGTTGCCGTGGAAGGCACGGAGGCGAGTCCTCAAAAGTCACCTGTAAAATCACCATGTGATCCAGCAGTTCCACTTCTGGGTCTACAACCCAAGAACTGAAAGCAGAGACTCAGAGAGAGGTTGGCACACCCACATTCATAGCAGCATGGATACCAGTAGTCCGAGGGTGGAAGCAACCTGAGAGTCCGTGGGTGGATGAGTGGAGAGACAGTATGTGGTCCAGACATGCAAGGGAATTTTTTTTTTAATATAATTTATTTTATTATCATTAATCTACAATTACATGTGCAATATTACGGTTATTAAACTACCCCTTCATCAGGTCCCCCCCACCAACCCCATTACAGTCACTGTCCATCAGCGTAGTGAGATGCTATAGAATCACTACTTGTCTACTCTGAGTTGTACTGCCCTCCCCGTGCCCCCCCAACATTACATCTGCTAATCGTAATGCCCCTTTTTCCCTCTTATCCCTCCCTTCCCGCCCATTTTCCCCAGTCCCTTTCCTTTGGTAACTATTAGTCCGTTCTTGGGTTCTGTGAGTCTGCTGCTGTTTTGTTCCTTCAGTATTCTTTCTTTGTTCTTATACTCCACATATGAGTGAAATCATTTGATACTTGTCTTTTTCGGCTTGGCTTATTTCACTGAGCATAATACCCTCTAGCTCCATCCATGTTGTTGCAAATGGTAGATTTGTTTTCTTCTTATGGCTGAATAATATTCCATTGTGTATATGTACCACCTCTTCTTTATCCATTCATCTACTGATGGACACTTAGGTTGCTTCCATCTCTTGGCTATTGTAAATAGTGCTGCAATAAACATAGGGGTGCATCTGCCTTTTTCAAATTGGGCTGCTGCATTCTTAGGGTAAATTCCTAGGAGTGGAATTCCTGGGTCAAATGGTATTTCTATTTTGAGTTTTTTGAGGAACCTCCATACTGCTTTCCACAATGGTTGAACTAATTTGCAGTCCCACCAGCAGTGTAGGAGGGTTCCCTTTTCTCCACAGCAAGGGAATATTATTCAGCCTTAAAAAGGAAAAATTTATCACACGGCCAATATGGATGAACTGTGATGACACTATACTGAGTGAAATAAGCCAGACCTAAAAGGACAACAGACATTGTAACTTCCCATATACGAGGAACCCAGAGTCATCAATGCAGAAAGATGGAAAATAGAATGGGCACCAGGGGCTAAGGGAGGAGAATGGAGGGTTCGTGTTTAACAGGGACAGAGTTTCAATTTGGGCAGATGAAAACATCCTGGAGATGAAAGGTGGGGATGGCTGCCCAGTGACGTGAATGTGCTTTATACAAAGAACGGATCACAGGCCTAATTGTCAGCATTGAAACTACACAACTTCTTGGAGAAAACAAGAGAGACATTTTAGTGACAGTGGGTTTGGCAAAGATTTCTGAAAAACAGCACAAAAAGCACAAATTAAAAAATAAAAAAAATCAGTAAGTTGGACTTCATCAAAATAATTTTCCGAAAGGACAACAAATCACAGCCCAGAAGAAAATACATATCTAACAAATGACTTGTTCTGCTATTTAAAAAAAAAAAAAAACTTTTACTATCCAATAGTAAGACAAATGACCCAGTTAGAAAAATGGGCAAAAAATTAGAACAGACAAGTCACCAAACTAGATACATTGATGGTAAATAAGCACAGGAGAAGATGCTCCACGTCATTAGTCGGTAGGGGAAATGGGAATTGAAACCACAAGACAAACACCCACCAGAATGGCTAAAGTGAAAGGTCAACCATACCCAGTGCTCTGAGGATTTGCTGCAACACCCTCAGTTTACCCAGTGTGCCCTCCGAGGAGCCTGAGGACCATCTGCCGACTCGTGCTCAGTAATCGGAACAGAGCTTCCCGACCAGAGGGCTGGCCACGGTCCCACACCCCCGGGGGCAGGCGGCCATGTCCGTGGGCTTCAGTTTCCATAGTTACTGGGGGACTCCTGGTTTTCGGGGCATGGGACCCAAGGAGACTAAGCATCCTCCAGTCATACGCCGTACCCCACATGGCAAAACGCCTCTCCCAAAAGCTAATTTGGGAGATTTGCCAGAAAGGCATAAAATGAGTTTAATGGGTTCCATTCAACCACATTTTAGTCTTTCAATTAAAGAGAAGAGAAAATACTAGACTAGGAGCACCGATGATAGAAAGTTGGCAACGTGGCCAATAGATCCTGCCTTGTGACTTTGTTGTTTCGGTTACCCGGTCTGCGTCCTATGTACTAGTACTGTGTCCTACATTCATAACGTGAAATGCAGGTCTTACTGTGGGCGAGGTGTGAAAAGGGTGACAAACACTGAGGTACCTTCACAGGATTCTGAGCCGAGGAGACGCCCCCAGCAACCCCCAGCATGACTCCCACGGTGCTGAGGCCCAAAGGGACAGCCTGGGCCACCTGGGCGACTTGACGCTTGGCCGAGGCACACAAGAGCACACGGCGGCCACAGCCAGAGGGCCCCGGGCCTCTCCAGGTGCCATGGGGCAAGCAAGCCCCTGGTGCAGTGGGGCGGCTGGGCAGTGACCGCCTGTAGTCTCCCCATGGGGCAGGCCCTGCATGGGGAACAGGCCACAGGGTGCAAAGCCAAAGGCCCCTTGGCCCCTGAGGCCTCTTCTGTGCAGCCCTAGGGTTGGGGGAGACGCTCCTTGCTGTTGGGGACCCCAGACGTGATAACTGGGGCGGGGCTTTGAGCCAACAGCTCCCTTCCACCAGAGCATCACAGCTGTCACCTAGGTTGTCCACAGGCCAAGAGCAGGAGTGATTGTTTCTGCTACAACTTGGTTTCCGGGAAGAAGGGTTTAACAACCCCTAGTGCAGGGCCCGAAGTCAACCCTGCCCTGCCTGGCTCCTGCTGACACCCCACGTCCCTGGGCCTCACCTGCAAAGTGGGGCCACAGGTGTTCTGTGGGTCTGCCAAGAGCAGAAGGCAAGCGTGTGTGGCTATGCCCCAGGTAGGTGTCCCCAGTCCATCGATCACCATGTCCTCAGCCGAGCTGGGAAGGGGACCCCCCGACCTGGGACCTGCAGGGCACACCTTCGGAGGAAAGGTGCCCTTGAGCTGAGCGTCTCCACCCAGGCTCTCCCAGAATCACCACCTGCTTGGAGAAGACGGTGGACCGGGTCAGGCTGCGGCCCACATGCAGAGGAGCGAAGGTAGTCAAGCAGCTGGCTGAGCCCCCAGTGATGGGCCCTGAGGGAGTCTGCACAGTGGGCCCGGTGGGGCTCTAGCCTGTGGCGGGCAGGTGGGCACACCTGGTCGGGGGCGTTCTCTGAGCAGGCGGAGGTCAGGGCCAGGATCTGCCCCCTGCCGTCCTTCAGTCCCTGTGGATGGCAGGGCCTCCTAGAAGGGATGGAGTGGGCACCTGGGGGGATGGTCCAGACCCAACTGGGCCCCACCCAGAGCTGATCCCACAGGGGTAGGGCCTCACCCTGACCCGCCATCCCCAGCCCAGCGACGTCACCGGGGGCCACTCCTGGGAACCTGGAACAGAGAGCAGGGCAAACTCTGAGCCCCTGTGTGTTCGTGGGTGCCTTCATGTGCCACAGGCGCCATGCCCAGCCCTGGGGACACAGCGGACTCCACCGGCCCCTGCTGCAGCCCCGAGCCAGGTCAGGGAGGTGCCAGGAGGCAGGACCTAGCAGGCAATGCCAAGGAGGGGGCTTTTACTCCAGGTGAGACCTCGAGCAGGCCACATAGGTGTGCGGATAGACAGCTATGTGCACAAAGGTGTGTGTATTTTTTTTTAATGCTTTGTTTTTGGAGGGTAGCCTATTTTGCCAAAGTGACAGATGCCAGGGTGACTGATGAGTGCCCTGGCCCTGGCACATCAGCAACAGCGTTGTAACGGGTTTGAAGTCCTTGAGGCGGGACCCATCTAATCTGACAGGGATGCGCTGGGCCCTGGCCTGCGGGTGCCTCGCCAGCCCAGCCTCCAACCTCCTCCGCAGTCCCCAGCCCCGCCTCCGCCCGTCCAGCTGACCCCAGCCCCGCCTCCGCCCGTCCAGCTGACCCCAGCCCCGCCTCCGCCCATCCCGCAGACCCCAGCCCATGGGTCCCCCCCAACCCCGGCCCCGGAGCCCCCAGCCCCGCCTGCCTGTCCTGCACTTCTAGCCCTGCCTCTCCGCCTGCCCTGCAGCTCCCAGCCCTGCTCTGCCTGTCTGTGCCCCCAGCCCTCCGCCTTTCCTCCTGCCCTGCAGCTCCCCCAGCCCATGGGTCCCCTAACCCTGCCCCCACAGCCCCCAGCCCTGCCTCCTGCCCTGCAGCTCCCCAGCCCTGCTCTCTCTCTCTCTGCCTGTCCTGCAGCCCCCTGTAGCTCCCGCTTCCACCTGCCCTCTGCAGCCCCCAGCCCTCTGCTCTCCTCCGCCTGCCCTGCAGCCCCCAGCCCCTGCCTCCTCCCGCCCTGCAGCTCCTCAGCCTATGGGTCCCCCCAACCTGCCCCCGCAGCCCCCCAGCCCCGCCCTCTCCGCCTGTCCCGCAGACCCCAGCCCATGGGTCCGTTCCTGGAGCCCCAGCCCTGCCTCCTGCCTGTCCTGTAGCCTCTGTGCCCCGCCTCCGCCCGCCCCGGAGCCCCCCAGCCCTGCCTCCACCCGCACCCGCAGCCCCCCAGCTCAGAGCACTTGCTTAGCCTCTGCAAAGGCTTTTCTTCCCCCTCACGTGCCTCTTCTTTCTTTTCTGGAAGCAGCGCTGTTCTGAGATAATAGTGCTTCTGGGAAACAGGGCTGAGAGTCTTGTTTGTTTAAAGAAAATATTTTTCTTCCACACACAAGTGCTGTGTTTACGCCATAAACCGTCCCTCTTCCGCTGCGTCCTCCCGGGTCCCCAGTGTGGCCCAGGCAGGGGGAGGAGGGGAAGCTGGGCCAGGATGGGGGACCAGGGGTCTCGACAAAGGGGTGCTCACCCCAGCAGGGCCTCCGCGAGAACCTGTGGGTTGCACATGCTGGCCTCAGGCCCCATCCGCCCAGTCTGGGCCTTGGTTTCCTCATCTCTCATTGGAGGCAGCACTGAGGACCATGCACCAGGGACCCTGATGTGGCCCAGAACACAGCTGGCCAGCCCCGGCCCCTCACAGTTACCAAGAGCCCAGAAACCACCTGTGGCCTAGGGGAGCCACAAAAGGTGGCCCAACTGCTTTGGGACCAAGGAGAAGCTGCGGAGAGGGGCCCCATGAGGGCCTGGCCCAGCAGCCACGTCTGGCCCGGCACCAGCCCTGCCCTTGTGCGAGGTGTTGGCTTCTCCTCTTAGGCACGCTGTGGGCCCATCACGCTCACTGACCAGGCCTTCCTGCCCGGAGTGACCCCTCCCGGGTGCAGGGGGTCTAAGAACAAATGCATTACTGCATCAGGGTTTGCACTGAGGGTGGTCGCTTTAACATTTAGAACTTTAAACACATTTTAGGAACAAAAATCCTTAGCACCAGATGTTTCTTCCGGACATTGCTTCATGGAGCCTGACTTGAGCCAAACGGGGTTGAAGAGACTCTACCTTCTCCCCCTCGGTGACTGAATCCATGTCACCAAACATTCAACGACCAGTCCCACCCCTTTCCCAGACTGGGGGCTTGGACAGGAAAAGACTGACCAGCGTCTTCCCTGGGGGAAGCTCACCGTCTGTGCGGGAACAAACGGGCCGCATGATACAAAGCCACTGTGATACTCGCTACCAGGGGATGGTGCCTGTCTTTCTGGGTGAGCTCAGTGTGTACTGACACCTCAATGCCTAACCCCCTTTGGACCCTGAAATTTTACTTCTAAGAATGGTTTCTTTTTTGGAGAAAAACTTATGTACAAATATCAAGTTTGTAAGAACACTCACTACAGCTCTTTATTAAAGCAGAAAGCCAGAAACAACCTAAATGTCCAATCACTGGGGATCAGTTAAATAACTCACGTAAATAAAGCTGTCACAAATTATGGTGTGGGAGATTACGCGAGGCAGAGTCACGAGTGCTGCATTCACAGCAAGACCATTGGGCAAAGTTGTTTGCAGAGCACAGTCATTCTCATTCTAATTTTTTCAATATATACATACACAGGAAAGTCCAAAGAGAAAGCCTAGAAAGATACACTCTGAAATACCAATAATGGGTGTAAATTATTTTTCCTTTTGTTTAATTATGTTAGCGATATTTTTCAAATGAGCATTATTTTATCAGGAACAAAAGACTGGCTGAAAAAGCAAATTCATTAGGATAATGGCAATTAACAAGGGCAGTCTGAACAAGGTACAGAAATAGGGCAAAAAAAAATAAGTGGCTTAAGATATGGCAGCAACCCAAGTGTCCATCAGTAGATGAATGGATAAAGATGTGGTACATATACACAATAGAATATTATTCAGCCATAAGAAACAAATCCTACCATTTGCAACAACATGGATGGAGCTCGAGGGTATTATGCTCAGTGAAATAAGTCAGGCAGAGAAAGACAAATACCAAATGATTTCCCTCATTTGTGGAGTATTATAACGAAGCAAAACTGAAGGAACAAAATAGTAGCAGACTCAGAGACTCCAAGAAGGGACTAGCAGTTACCAAAGGGGAGGCGTGGGGAGGGAGGGAGAAGAGGATTGAGGGGTATTATGATCAGTACACATGGTGTGGGGGGTCACGGGGAAGACAGTGTAGCACAGAGAAGACAAGTAGTGACTCTGTGGCATCTTACTACACTGATAGACAGTGACTGCATTGGGGTATTGGCGGGGACTTGATAATATGGGTGAATGTAGTAACCACATTGTTCTTCATGTGAAACCTTCGTAAGAGTGTATATCAATAATACCTTAATAAAAATAAATAAATAAGTGGCTTTCTGTTTGAAGGGCCAGGACCAGGGAAAGAGCTCCCCTGGAGGCTAACGTCAAGAGTCCTCTGGATTCTGAGGGACACAGTGCAAAGTCTGCTGAAATCCCAAGAGCAGAAGGCAGAGGGAAAGCCTACGCAGTGGACAGGGGGCAACTGGTACCCACGTGTGTCCCCGAGCCCAGCTCATCAGGAAGCCAGGGCCCCAAGGAGGGCCCAGGGCCCCGGTCTCGCCCCAGACAGCAGGAGCAGCTTGTGTGGACGCTTACAGCCTCTGTGCTTTCAACCGTCTCCAGGTCCATGGAGAGCAAGAAGTACAAGCGACAGTAGTGTTAGACAGCACACACTTGTGTAAAAATAAACGGCCTTGCCTCCCTATAGACAGAGCACCTATAAACCAACACGAACATAGTAATAGAACAAAAAAAAATCTCAAGGGCCTTTAAATTACATAAAAAGATGTTCAACTTTGTTCATAACAGAAATGCACAGTAAAATTACACTGAGATACTATTTTTCACCCACCAAGTTGGCAAAATCCAAGTTAGAGATCACCCTCTATGGCAACACTGTGGGAAGCAGATACTCTCGGACATGGTGAGTGGGATTGTAAATGGTTCACCCGAACTCCGTGGAAGACCATGTGGACAGCATGTACCAAAACTGCAAATGCACATGACCCAGAAATGCCACTTCTAGGCACCTCTTTGATGGACACATGCACAGATGTAAATCGTAGGTATTCCAGTTATTAACCTTCAGCATCGTATGCACCTGCAAAAGATGGAAGACCACCTCCGTGTCCAACCACAGGGGATGGGTTAAATAAGTTACAATACATCTGTCCAGTGGAACATTACACAACTGTCAAAGTGACTGAGGAGACAATAGGAGCAAAACCGGCTGAGCCAAACCCTTTGAAGATTCACCCTCTGTAGAAGCAGTGATGGCAGAAATCATCAGAATCAACTTTTTCAGACTCTGGAAGTTAACCAGAGGCTTGCAGCAGCCTGGGGAATGTTTATTCAAGAAAAACGACTGAATGTCAGCAGGAATAGCAAACCTCCATGGAGTTTTAACTTGCCCTGCGCCATCTCCTGCTCTCCAGCTCAGCGCCAGTCTTGAAAACCAACAGCCCACGTTCCTTGTCCCGGAAGGGACAGGATGGAGCTGAGGGCCTCCAAAGCCTCCTTCTCAAAGGACCGGCATCCTTGGGCATGTCCGGCGGTTCCCCAGAAGTCCCCATTGGGAAAAAAAAATTGCCTTTCTTTGTTGTAACTCTGAGTTCACTCAGTGCTAAAAGCCTCTCCCTGGGGAGCATTTTGTTGAAAATATTTACAAACAAGGGTTTTAGCGCTGCAGCTGCCCCGAGGCAGTGAAGAACAGCTGGGGCCAATAATAGACCAACCAAAATAATAGATAAATAAGTAATAAACAGATAACAAATAACAGACTAACCCAGAAGGAAAAACTGAGGAAGGAGAGATGTCACAGGAGCTTTGAAAAGCTCCAACATACTCAGATCTTAAATCTTTGGTGAGCAAGGGGTCTTTCTGGGATTCTTGTTATAAGAGTGTTAATACCCCTGAACCTCACGCCTAAAAGTAGTTAAGGTGGTTTTAAAGGGGGGGAGTGTATGTGCATATTTGCTTGTGTATAAAGAAACTCTATAGAGAGAAGCATGAAGAAACACAGCAGCAGTTTCCTGGGTGGTCAGCTGGGTGGGTGAGGCTGGAGTAAGAAAGGGGCTTCTTACTACAACTGCGGTAATGCTTTCTCATCACTGGATCACAGCAGCGTAGTTGTGTTCCAATAATTACATCTAAAAATGAAATCAGTGAAAAGGAATCACGTTTAAAAATGAAGGACTGAACCCATGTCTGAGCAGGACCTCTGGCTCCAGCTGCAAGTTTGCAGGCGATGCGGAATTCGTGGAAGGACACCGCAGGACGCAGACAGCGAAAGCCAGGCTGTAGGAAACCCTCCAGGTTAACCGGCCCGGCCTCTCCAAAATACTTTGCTCAGAAAAGAAAGGGAAGGATGGGAACCTCTGTGCAAGACCGAAAAGATGGTGCAAACTAAAAAGGCGCCAGACTGAGCCGCAGGGTGGCAGGTGATGGTTGGGAAGGACGCACAAAGCAGTTAGTTGGTCAGGGGCCAGGGACGGAGGCAGGCATGGCTGGGCTCCTGCATGGCGGCAAAACTGCTTCCGGTACTTCATAACTCATCAAGCTGTTTTGTATGACTTTCTATATTGGGTTTGTTTTTGTTTTGTTTTTTAAAGAAAAGGTTAAAGGACACACAGGCCTTCCACCCTCTCCCAGCTGGGCAGGGGCGCTGTGGGCCTTGAGCGGCGCTGAGTATCCCCTGGCACGGGGCCCGCGGCGGATGGCCAGCAGGCAGCCGTGGCCACTGGAGGAGGGAAGCCGAGCCTCCGGAGTTTGGGGAACCAGGGTTACCACTCACAAAGCTCATGGCTTCCCTTCTGTCGAAAACCTGGCCAGTGCCTTGGAAGAATTTCCTCAGGGGCCCCCAAGGCTTTGTGAAATGCTTGCCACCCGACCCCAGGGAGGGGAGCCTGGACCCACCCCAAGGGCCGGCCCTGAGCTCTCCTCATCCATCCGACTGGAGAGGGCCCGCCTCCATGCCCACCACAGGGCCCAACTGCCCAGACTGCCTCTCACCGGCTCCCCGGGGCCTGGACCCGGTCTCGCATTGGGTGGACGCCTCCCACAAGACCCTCCACTAATGGCCCATGTGTACTGGTGTTGGGTCTAGATTTTCTCTGCACAAACTTATGCTGGTAAGGATTTTCTTCTAACCAAAATAGGTCACCATATCTTGTACGATGTCCTGCAACTTGCCTTTGGGGTCAATACACCGTGAGCAATTTTTTGTTGTATTAGATCCAGGCATAAGCTGTTCTCGTTGAGAGCTCCGTACCACAGCATGCTTTCAAGGAAATTATTTTTATTTACTTTGTTGTTATGTATGCATGTTGTTTTGTTTCCATGTCACAATTAAGGTCATCCATGACCACTGCAGATCTGGAGAAAGAATTTAAAAAAAAGTCACCAGATATCGTTCCATTGGGGAGTTGGTGGCTACGTCTCTTCCCTGTCGCTTGACGGCTCCCCTGCGCCCCACTTCGCTGGCGGCTCTGCGAGCAGGAGGGCTGACGGAGGCAGCTGGGGACGGCACTGACGGGGTGCTTCTTCCCTGTCGCTGATATTGTGTTAGTTACCGCAGATTCAACGGCTCGAAACAACACAAGTTCATTTTCTTACGGTTCTGATGCAGCTTCCAGTGGGCTAAACTCGAGGCGCCGTCAGGGCTGGTTCCTCCCGGAGGCTCTGGCGGGGACTCCGGTTCCTTGCCTCTCCCGGCCTCGGGAGGTGCCCGCATCCCCTGGTGCGTGGCCCGCCGCCCCGCAGCGCCGGCCCTCGTGCTGCCATCCCGGCCTCGCCCCCTGCCCACTCCTGCCTCTGCCTTCAGGGGCCTGTGCGACCACTCGGAGCCCCCAGGCTCATCTCCCCATCTCAAGCCCACTGACCAGCAAACTTGATTCCCCTTCACCTCGCAACCTCACACTCACAGGATCTGGAGAACGGGGCACGGGCTTCTTTGGGGCAGCTGGCCTGGCGCGGCGCGACCAGGACCCAGGCCCGAGGCCCGCGCGGGTGATTGTGGGGGGGCCGGGGCTCTGGCTGACTCCACACCCCTCACATCCGGGACGGCCAACGGGAGGCTGCAGTACCCCTGGACACTGAAGTGGACTTGGGGGTCACGGGGATCACCATTTGATAGGATTGACATCATCTGAAATGTACTAATTTTGGTGTATCTGGATTTGCTCCATTGTATGCCTTCATAATCTTTTACATGCTGGGTAATTAGTACATTTGAAATCAGGGAACTGGGCAGTTGGGAGGTGAGCTCCACGTTTGAGGCCAGATCTCTCTGCAGAAAGGTGTTAAGCCCACACCCAAATATGGCTCTGGTTCTACAGCCTCCTCAAAGTTCCTCCCAGCTTTAAAAAAATTCATACTTAGACCCAGAAATTTCACCAACGAGAGTCTCTCCTAAGGAAATAATTCTAAATATAGAAAAACACTCCAGCACAAGGATATTTGGGGCAGCTTTCCTTGGAAGAGTGACTAATTAGAGGCAACCTAAATCGTCCGGCAGCGGGGGACCACCGGGCATGTGACAGGGCATTTAGCACACCACTAACATAATGAGCCTGGAAGAACATGAGCAAAACGCTCTCGTGGCGGCGAGCACAAAGCAGAACCCAAATCAGATGACCACAGCTACAGAGTTTTAAAAGCATGGCCTGAAGACTCCAAGGACATTAACATGTCCCCAGAGGCTCTCTGGCCAGTGAGAATTTGGGTGATTTCTTTTCCCTGTTGCTCTGCTTCTCCAAATTTTTCAAATTTCCTGAGATGAACAGGATAGAAAGGTTTACCTTTAATAGAGTGGGCTGTATTAACTAATTTGTGCGTAACATCAGCCCAGTCCCCTAGTGTAAGGGTGTGAACGTGTGCCTGTTTATTAGTGTGTGGGTGTGAATATGTGTGTGTGTGAATACATGCAGGGGCAGGAGCAGTGAAGAACTGCAGTGTGTCTCTGATTATTGTTTGTGTCTGAGAATGACTGGATGTGAACAGGAACTAGGGGTGGGTGTGAGTACACATGCTGAGGGTATCCACATATGTGCCAGTTTGCATGTGTGTGCATGTAGGAATGAGCATGTACATGTGTACGTGATGCACGTGTGAGGACATCCATATGTGAATGTTGGTGTGGGTGTGTGAATATGCAAACATGTGAATCCGTTTCAGTGCTTGGGTAAATACACGTGGGTGCAGGTGTGCAAGGGGGTGGGTGCTGAGGTGTGTGTGAGCCTAACAGGCATGAACTCTGTGTGTAAACATGAGTGTGTGTGCACAAGTGTGCATGCAAAGGCCTGTGATCACAGCTGATGGCGTGTGCCTTTAGGGCCCAGCCCTGGAGGGGGGAAAGAGGGAAGGGGTGTGCCTGCAGGCCCAGCCCCCCCAGTACCCATCCTGAAACGCCACAAAGCCTCGAGACATGTGGGCATCTGGAGCTGAGGGCCTCAGAGCTGGGGCACCCCCAGAGCAGCCCACACACTTCCCAGCAGCTGCCTGGCTTCCTGGAGGGTGACCTGGTGGCCAGAGCGGGATGCACCGTCACCCGCAGGAGCCCCCATGCCCCACCAGCAGCTGCGTCCTCACCCACCCATCCATCCTGTCCCCCCGACCGTCCCCAGCCCAGGCCCAGAGCAGCTGCCCTGAGCCTGGCCCCTCCACGCTGGACTCTCCCTCAGCCAGGAATGGGCCAGCGGCCCCGTGACCAGCCACAACGCTGAGTTGCAGAGAAGAAACTGCCAGGCAGGGCCCGGCCACAGTCACTTGCCTCAGTGTCACCAGTGTAGAAGCTCGGACGATGCCAGCCTTCCATGGGGTATGCCAAGGCAAGGAATGCCAGGCAAGAGGTGTCGTGCCATTGTTGAGAGAGAGGGAAGACCTGGGGCCCTTCCGCATAGGGTTCCCTGACTCCCACCCAGACTGTGGCCCCTTCCCCAACCCCCAACCCCGGCCCCTCCTGGGCAGCATTCAAGTGGCCTGGAACTCAGCTAGGGGGGCAGCCGGCACCTGGGAAGGGCCGGCCCTGTCTCCACTCCCCTTTCTCCCAGTTACACCCTCCAATCCCCCGCCTGCCAGGAGCCAGAGTGCTAACCCGTGTCTGGCCCAGCAAATCAAGGGGTTCCAAGGCCGCTGGCCTCCTGCAGGACCCGCCTCTCCTTCCTGGTGGGTGGGTGGCCCGCCCTCCTCATTCTGGCCAACTCCCACTTGCTTTGCTGCGGGCAAAACTCCCACGTGGCAACTTCTCCACGCGGCTCCAGCCCCAGATCTGACGGGAGAGGTCAGAGGGGAAGCGCCTTCTGTGAGCCCACATGGAGCCTGACCTGGGTCTGTGGTGGAGACACCCTCACTACCCCAGCCTGGCCCCGGGCAGGTCACGGCCCACAGACCCCAAGCCTCTGTGCCTCATCTGCAGACAGGGTCCTGGCGGCCCACGAAAGAGCCCAGCAGGCGGGTGCAGGCGTGTGAGGGGGCGGGTGCAGAGGTGTGTGTGAGGACTCTGCACTGCTCGTCTCCTCCGCTGGAAAGTCAGTCCCGTGCGAAGCTCCTGGTGACAATCAAAGCTTTTTTCCATGCCGGCCTCCCTCTCCCAACCTTGACTTTAGAGGCTTCCAATGCAAGCCCTCCAAACCATGGCCTCCCGACCTTTTCATCTCTGCCACCAAGAGCAGCTTTACTGGAGGTCATTTTGATTTCTTCCGAGGCTCAGCCAATCAACAAAGGCCAAGTGGCTTCACACCCTCAGTCAAGACCACACACCGGAGCTGACTGACCGCCTCCAGGCCATATGCTTTTGCAGAAACCAAATCAGGGGTCTTGTCCCCTCCCCTTGACGTGGCTGACCTCTGAGATTGTCTCAATCAGCAGAGCGTGCGGAGGTGATGCTATGGGACGTCCAAGACTAGGGCACATCCTCCGGGTCTTCTTGGGACCCAGCTGCCTGTTCTGGAAGCCCCACTAGCCACCTGGACAGACCACATGGAAGCCACAGGTAGGCATTCAGGCCACAGGTCCAGCTGAGACCTCAGTGGGCACCCAGCATCAACCACCGGATACCCGAGTGAAGATGCTTCCAGAAGACTCCAGCCCCCACCAGAGGCGCTGGGCCCATCGTGCTGCCCTGACACCTGGCCATAGGATGCCGGGAACAGCTCCGGACAGCTTCTACACCCTGAGGTTGGGGCGGTTACTGCACCCCGCAGGTGTCGGAAGGGAGGCCACACCCGTCCTCCTGTCCAGCCTCCCTGATGCCAAAGGTCAGTTCTGCCTGTCCTGTGAAGGTCACTGCCGACTCCACGAGCACTGCCCGGTTTTCTCAGTGGCCCCAGGCCAGAAGCGAGCCATCGCGAGTGCGTGCCGGCCAGGGTGACAGGCTCACCCCCAGTCGGGAAGGATTTCTGCTCAGACGATTCTCGCCTCAAGGACCGAGTCGGGAGTTCACCAGGCAACGCCAAAACCTCGTTGGCCACCGGCCAGTCCCTGCCCTCATCCCTCTGCCCTGCAGGGCCCTGGGGCTCACCTTGCCTACTGCCCCTTCCAAGTCCAGGTGCCCACCCCTCCCGACACCTGCCTGGTCTCCCGCCCAGCCGCCACCTTCCACCTGCTCCAGGCTGCAGCCGGTGCCCCATCCGGGAGCCCACGTCTGGAGACCGGGGCCGGGCTGGGGAGGGGCGTGCAGTGGGGACGCTGCTAGTTTGGGAAGATGAGAAAGTTCTGGAGACAGACGGCGATGACAGCCGCACAATGTGAATGTACTGAATGCCACTGAAGAGGACACTGAAAAGGGGCTGAGATGGTAAATTTTGTTATGTCTATTTTACCACAGTTAAATATATATACGTGTATTAAATAAAAACAAAACTGACTTAGTCCCCGCGGGCCACATGGAGCCTTGCTGCAGAGCGCAGCTCTGGCCCCTGGCTGCCAGCCTCTGCCAGCCTCTGCCCGCCCGGCCTGCAAAGGCCGCAGGCCGAGGGCCCCCGGGGCTGGGGAGGGCTCACAGGGCAAAGGGCAGGGAGTGACCCTACTGGAAGGACCACTCAGCACCTGGCTTTCTAAATCGTCCACTTTATTTGAAATTTTTCACATGCCACAAATGTACATGAAAATACCCATTCAAAATGTAGTTCGAACACAAAATTCAGGAGCAAGCATCACCAGACAGATGAGGTGGTCTGCCATGGAAAGGCAGAGCATTTAGCACCTGATCACCACACATCATGAGACCCCCCTGGCCTACGCACCCCTACCCCTTAATAACATGCTGAGCTCAACTGTTTCCAGCTGGAGTGGCACGTGGACGGCCAGTGGTTGGAGGGGCAGCCCGCACTGGGGCCGACAGCCTGGTGAGTGTCAGTACCCACCGCACACCTGCTAAGACCACCTCTCACCCCCCACCCCCGGCCACCGGCCAGCACAGCAGAGGTCTCAGCTCACACCACTGGGGTCAGCAGGAAGCCAGGCCCCTGGGGGGACAGAGCAGCAGCTTCTGCTCTGACCCAGTCTCCCAGGGCCTGGCCTCGGCTCCGTGAGAACATGACGCACGGCGGACAAGCTGCCCTGGGTCATCCACGTTCCCCAGGACCAGCTGGCCTGCCTTGGGGCGCAGCAGGTGCCCTGACCCTGTGACGCTAGTGCTAAATCCACACTTTGGTGGGTTTTGAAAGCACTTTACAAAGTAACATTTGGACAACACTGGCCAGTCTGCATGGGACAATTTTTTTAAACTTCTGTGGGTATTTGTTCATTAAGCCCAATCTTGGAAACTTCTAATTAGAAGCCTGTGCCCCCGACACAGTTGAGGGCAGTGACCATCACAAGGGGCACCCTCTTGCACAGTCTGGTCCCTTTCCTGGCAAAGGGGGGGATGGGACACTCAAGGCTGAGGCCACAACCACAGGTGCCTGGACCCCATCATGTCTCCACCACGCCCACAGGAGGTCAGCATCTCCCTCGCCTCAGGTTTATGGCTGAGACCCACTGCCAACAGCCACGGTTTGTCCTCATCCACTAATTTATTTCTCACTATTTTTCTTACAAGGTCTCAGCAATTTTCAAATCGTAAAGGAGGGTGTTAACAAGGGCAAGAGAAGCAGGTAGCTGAGAGGCCAGGGCACGTCCACGGGGCAGGGGGCCGTCTTGCCGGCAGAAGGAGTCACAGACCGCCTGTGCTGGTTTCACACCGTCATCAGCCAGCAGAGGCCCAGGCCCCTCAGCTCCCATGGCCCTGCTCCCCTGGCCCAGCTTTCCCGGCCAGGCCTCCACCGCGCTTCCACCCTGCAGCTCCTCCTGGTACAGGGCCAGTTAAGGGAGTGCCGCCCTCAACAGCCAGCCCTGCAGGGGGCAGGGGCAGGGAGGGTCAGTCCCAGGGATCACGGGAAGCACCCTCCCAGCAAGTGCAAGTGGGCTAAGACCTGTGTCCCTCTGGCCCCTGAAGGGCAGCACACAGGAATAAAACCCTCATCACAGGACCAAGCGTCCCTAATCCAGCGTGCAGCAGCAAAGCTGGAGCCTGGAGCAGGGAGCCGCGGGTCAGGGGCCTCTCCTTTCACACAGGGATCAATGTCCTGATCCCTCCCTCCTCCTTCCCATCCCCCCTACCCGTGTGTGGGTGAGTCTCTCACATGTGCACACGCACACACATGCATGGACACGCACAAGACAACCACACAGACACTCGCGTGCACGCACCCAGACATGCACCAGGCACCATGCACACACACGCGCAGGCCCCACTGCTGCCCAGGCCCCTCTTGGCAGCAGCATATGGCTCGCTGCTTGAAAGCCCAGTTCTGCCAGTTGGGGACCATTAGGGTGGGTTCTTTCCCCAGCAAAAAACGACGCAGAATATAAATTGCAATTAACACCGGTGCCAAAACAGCACTTAGCAAGAATAAGCACATTATTAACATCTGGTGAATCCTGTCTCGGGTGTGGAAGCAGCGGAAATTCTTGCTCTAAGTAGAAGGATGGGTGCAGGGGACTCTAAAAATGCAGGGTCTCCTGTTTGGAGGCTGCTTCCCAAGGCAGCTCACAGCCCCAGCCTCTGTGAATGGCACCTCCCAGCCCTGCTTGCTGGCATAAATAATTCTGCTGGTGAAAACTGCTTGCTCTTGACAACAGGCCATCGAGTGAGAGCGTGGACACAGTCGCAGACCCTAGGTAAATTCCCGGCAGAAGATAATTCCCTGGCCTAAGAGCAGGTTGCTCTGAATGGACAGAGACAGGTACGCAGAACCACCCCAGCCCCCAAGGGCAGGCCTGGCCTGGCCCATGGGGACCCTGGAGCCAGCCACGCCAACCGCCTGGCTCCTGGGCTACGTCCCCCTGCCAGCTGGGCTGCGACGGGCCACACCTTTGTTTTGAGGACAGTCCCCACACCCCCTTTCCAGCACCCTTGCCTGGTGGTCTCCAGAAACCATCTGAGGGAGAAGTCTAGAACTGGGGTGGGAAGGGGCCCCCACAGCCCCTCATCCACAGCTGTGTGGCCCTAAAGGGACCCTGGGGCCCAAGGCAGCCCACCCCTCAGCCTGCAAGGGCAGGAAGAGATGGGACCCAGGTTGTGGCTCTCAGACTGAGTTGGGACCTCGAAGGTGACCTCCATTCACCTGGAGGAAGCCTGCAGACCAGCCTGGCCAGGAGGCAAAGAGCCGCCAGCTGCAGCCCAGGGCAGGGAGAGGGACCCTTGTGCTCCAGAGCAGAGCCAACCGCACCCACAGCCAGAAAACTGGGGAGGGGGAAGGGCACTCCCTGCTCTGACCTGCAGACACCCTGGCCGCTCAGTCAGGGGAGACCAGCAGAGCCAGGGCCTCGGGACCATGGAGCTGCCACATTGGGTTCCTCCAGGGCCTGACCCCAGGAGTGCTCAGTGCCTACAGCGGCCAGCAGGGGGCCTCCTGGACCCCCATGGCCTGGGGGTGGGAGGCTGCTTAACTGTTTGCCCCAGGAAGGGCAGGCAAATGAATGCCCAGGGCCATAGGTGCTTTAATAGGTAAATGACAGGACACCTACAGATTGGTGACTGTCACCATGGGAACAGTAGGTAGACAGGTGGGTCAGGGACCACAGAGCCAGAACAGGCACCAGCAGTGAGAGCAGGGCCTGGTGGGCTCCACACCCTCAGCCCAGAGAGGGACGGAGGCCAGGGCGAGAGGCATAGCCCCACAGGGGTGCTGGGGTCAGGCCTCACTGGAGACCAAGGTGGCCCTGATAATGTCCAGCATTCCTGGGAAGTCTCCCGGAGCACCTCCAAGAGCAGCCGGGGCAGGACTCCAGGTGGAGGGAACCCACCCATGGCCCCCTAAGCCCACCAGCCAAGGGGATGGTGGCTCTGGGAGTCACAGCTGAGAAGACAGAGGCAGTGGGTTCAGCAAAGGGCTAGGCCCTGGACACTCGGAGGCGGTCCTCATTTTTGGAAAAGCTGTGTTTAACTTTTTTAAAGTGCTAAATAAAGCTATCTGAAACGGTACTTGGACCACTACTCCGGCCTTAAACATTCTTTCTGGGTTTTAATAGTTCAAGTTCTTCTAATGAAGCCAGGGATACCTATATTTCCCCGGAAACACAGATCCTCACAATCCTTAGAGCTAAATTCGGTAACTACCATGGCAAGCCCCACCCCAGGGGCAACCCTGCCTGGCCAGTGGTCCCGAACTTCTCTGACATCATCCAGCTGGAAACATATCGGAGACGTAACCGGGTTAAAAAGTGTCTCACTGGCAAGGAAAGCCCCCAGTCTGCGATGTGAGCTCCTCACGCTCACGGCTGCCCGAGGAAGGGGTCTCTTGGCGCACGGCCACCAGCCGCCCATCACACTCAGCATGGATGTCTTCCAGGGTGAGCACGCCTGCCTTGTGCACACCCGCACAGGCACAGCCAGCCCCGGCCCCAGGCTCCCCTCCACGGGGCCCAGGACAGTTCAAAAACACCAGGGCCAGATGGCCAGGGAGGGGGCCTCCTTCTTCGTGACCCACCAAGAGGTCCTGGCACCCAGCAGGCTCCGGGGGTCTTCAGGCGGGCAGCGAGCAGCAGAGATGGCCGAAGCAGGGGCCAGAGGCCACACACGCCTGTCCAGGGCAGCCCTGCCTCCTTGCCACAGAGACTGACAGAGATAGCAGGCGGCGGGGAGAAGGCCAGGGCTAGCCGGCCGTCCCGGTCACCACCACAAGTTTGGGGGCTCCTCAGCCACTCTGCTTTTAAATAAGGTGATCTCATCCAGGTGCACCATGGGGACGTCCCGGATGACATCAGTCAGGCCCTCGTGCAGCAGGGGGAAGATGACGACGTTCAACGCGGGCCGCTCGGCCTGGAAACTAAACCAGAGGCAAACAGTTAGCGGGGCCCAGGGAGACGTGGAGGAAGAGGAAGGCGCGGGCGTTCACCCCATCAGGGGGCCTCCTGATGCAGAAATGTGCCACCGGGGCCTTCCCGCTGGGGGTCCAGTAGAGGCGGTGGGGGGCAGACAGAGGGGGCTGTCATGCTGCTGTCTGGGCACAGGAGAGGCGCCGCTCCACTGGGCGGGGGAGCGGAGGCCGAGCAAGGCAGCCTACTAGCACGGCCGCTCGGGGACGAGCAGAGCAGAGCTTGTCAGACAGGCCACTGCATTCCTGGGGTCTCCCCAGAGGTTAAGCGTGTCCAGGTGGCTGCGAAATAGAGGCCTCTGGCCACCAGGTGCCCCACAGGCGGTGACACCCTCAGGGAGTGGAGCAAAGGCACAGACACCAAACCCTCATGCCAGCAGGCCACCCTTGAGGGACACAAACTCCCAAGTCAGGTGAGGCAGCACCTCTGCCAGGACGTAAACCAAGGCCGCCGCTAGGAGCCATGAGCTGCGTGACAAATGGCTGTCAGGCTACTTTCCCGCCTCCGCACCACACAGGGGACAGGTCCCCACGAGAAGGGCAGGTGTGTGATGCCCACGGAGTGTCTGCTGGAGCCAGGGGCTGTGCTGAGTGCCCACAGGCACTGTCTCACGCCGCCCTCCCCACGGCCCTGCGTAGCCGGCCAGTGCCGGGCAGGGCCCAGCCTCCCTCCCACCGGAGGCCCCTCACCCCGTTCCCTCGTACTGGCCCACCCTGTGCGGCAGCCCAGTGCCGGCCCCGGGAGCCCGAGGCGAAGCGGGGACACAGTGGCCCACGTTGCAGAAGGAAGATGTCCAGATCCCAGCTTCCGTCCAGGGAGAAACTTCTGTCCTGCAGGTTCCAGAGGGCGAGGGACCCGGTAAGGCGCCCATATGACGGGGAACGTGACCTTCAGCAAAAACCAAGGCGTGTCCCCTCCTCCCCACACCTGCTCACCGAGAAACCACAGGCTCGGCTTCTCCCCGCAGCCCCAGTGGACACAGCACCGGATTCATGACATGCGTGAAGTAAACTTCAGAAAAGGGCCCGTGACCCTGATGTTTTGTCAGTAGGAATGCCCAGGAAAGGCCCCCCAGCTCTGCGCGCTGTTTCTGTCTGTGCCAATGAACCTCGCAGGCACGTCCTCGCCTGCAAACCTGTCGTTGGATTTACCTGACTTGAAACAAAATATTCTCAGATGTGGGATGTGCGTGCAAAGGTTCCTTGCTTGCCTGCCTCCTCCCCTCCCGGGCCAAGTCACCTCAAACTCTTAATGAGCTGTTGTCAAGAGGCTAAAGGCGGATTCGTTTCTCACCAAGAGCCAGGAATGCAGCGCTGCGGCCTGGGGCGGCTCTGGGCGGCTGCAGCCTTCCAGGTGAGCAGGCAGACGGTCCTCGGGGGCCTGCACAGAGGTCCCCGAGCAATAGGTGAGGGGTCACCATGGAATTCCACCCCATGGCCTTCTTGGGGCTTACACCTGGATACCCTGGACGTGGACACACCCAGGCATCCTCCTTGGAAAGCCCATCCTGGTCCGAGGAGCATGCGCAGCCCCTCTCGGCTGGAGCCCTGCTGTCCGGCAGCCAGGTGGGCCTCATCGGTGGTGAAGCCTAGAGTCTGTGGCCAGAAAGTGGGGATGACGGCAAAGGCAGAGGCCAAGATGGCTGGTGTCCTCGTGCTGGGCTGGGGCTCCCTCTGGAGGGCAGGGCCCACTGTGGAGGCGAGGTCGTGGGGCCTTGAGCTCCCGGGAGCTTGTGGGGGGGCTCGTGTGCTCCGGGGGTTCTGTGTAACTTGCGTCCGTGATATACTGTATTTTTGTAGAACCAATATAGTTTGAGATTCAAGTAGATAGAAGCAATGACATAAAACTTCCCAGCTACTCCCATTTAGGAGCCAGGCTGGTACTGAGAGCAGAACAGGCCACCTCTCAGGACCTCTCTGCAGCTGGGAGTGAAGACCCAAGGCTGCAGCCTCTGGCCTGCAGTCACTAAGGGCAAAATCTGGGCCTGAGAGGTTCCCCTCTGGGCACAGGCATGCAGGCCCCCATGGGGCGTCCTGGTGTGCCCCCAGGCACTGCGCTGCCCTCAGCCATACCCCACACCGACCCGGGCAGCAATGCTGGTACGGGCCAGGCACCAGCACCAAACAAGGTGGGAGCCCTTGTTCCCCTGGAATTCTGCAAATTCTTAGCCAGGAATCTCCCCTGGGGGCAAAAGAGGTGAGCTCTCCAGAGCCCACGCACAGGCCCGCCTGCCCACCCTGAAGCCCGGCGCCTGCGAAAGGCAGCAAGAAGCAGCTGCCGACGGGGCAGGGGTGCAGGGGGAAACCCCGCGGAGACCAGGAGCCACAGGAGCCAGTCTCCCAGAAAGGCCAGCCCCTCCTGGAGGGTCTGCAGATATTCCCTCAGGGCCTCCAAAAAGACAGAGTTTAAGGAAAATTGAACTATACTGACTCTTTGCTATTCATAATGGTTGAAGGAATGTACAGCATCGAGGACAAATTTCTATCTGAGGCTGTTAAAAAACAAGCAAGGGAATCTAAAATGGGGCCTCAGCTACCCAAAATGTAGTCTCTGAGTGCTCTAGGAAGCAGAGAATGTTTTTTGTTTCTTTGTTTAGAGAGAGTATTACAGAAACGTGTGGCATGCAGGCCGTATGCTGCCGGGCCCACTGCTCCGACCTGGCATCCCTCCTGTCCTGTGGGGCACCAGCCGTGGGCCCTGCCCACCGCCTCATCCTTGTCTCCCTATTTTGTGTTATCCTCTTATATTTCACATACTTGTTCCAGAGGCGGCTGAGGTGATGTGTCAAAATATGATCTGAGGCACGTTGGTTGTATTTCCTTACATCTCTACGTTAAAGATGCGATGTGACCACGAGGCAGTCGGGACCCTCCATCCACTCGCCCAACAGGAATAAAATGCCCAGCACTCCCCAGGCCCCCGTGCCCATCTGTCCCTACGGCGGCGTCCAGCCGGCAGGGCTTCATATCTATTTAGCCATTTCCCTGGAAAGACACAATTGAGGAACTCCTTTTTTATTACATCAATAAGCATCATTTAATACAGTCATTATTTCTGAGTTTTTAACTGTTTCCTCAGAATAAATCCCAGTAATAGGGTGAGGGTCAAAATATACAAATATTTTTAGACCTCAAAAGAAGCCTACAATGGACTCAAGACACCAATTAGGGCCACAGTGAAGGGCCAGCTGACCTCCCACCCCCTATGGGCCAGGAGAACGCTGTTCTGGAGCGACTGACCAGGAGGACTCTCGGACCTACTAGGGCCCCCTGATTTTATTAGCACATCTCCTCTGCCTGCGGGCCTTTCAGAGAAGCAGAGAGAACTGGCTGGGCCGGGCACACCGAGCTCCGAGCTCATCGCCGGCACAAGTAGACGGGGCTCCGGAAGGTGCGCCCTGGGCAGCTGCCGCACTGAACCAGCCCCAAGGCCACCCACCCCTGCGCATGAGCGCAGGCAGGACACCAGGCACCCCAAGCCTCCAGGCCTGGCCTGCAGGTACTGCGGAGCTGGAAAGGCCTCCTGAGGGGCAGCAAAACGAGTGGAACTGGCCTGATCACCTGAGAAACACCTGCTGGGTGTGTTTCTTTGCCTGAGAAACTAGAAACAGAACTAAGGTTGACGGCCTCTTCCCCTCAAAATAAAGGTCTTTTAGAGCCAAAGGAGTAAGACTTCTTATAAAAACCACCTTAATGACTACCTTCCAGAAGCACAAAGGCGGATGGTGGCTGAGAACAGAGCCAGCCCGGAGCTGATGAGGGACCGTCTGCCAAAGGCTCGGAGAACTCAGATGACGCTCTGTGGGGGTGTGTGGGGCGCGCCTCCCAAGCCCCCCGCTAAGCCCGTGGGGACTCAGAGCCGACAATCCTCCCCTAACGGACAGAAAGGCCACCAAGGGTCCTGGAGACTGACCTGCGCCTTGTCTAATCAGTGAGCATTTTCCACACTGACCAGGAGGGGTGGGGGGTCACAGGCAGGCCCCCGACATTCCTCCCTGTCCCACCTACTGGATGGTCATGGGGCCCACAGCGCCCAGCCTGAGGCCTGCCAGCTCCCTGATCCAGCCCCGTGGCCATCCCCACAAATAGCCCGAACTCGCCGGCTACCGAGCTCTGAGTCAAGGCAAGGGTTCCCCAAGCTGAGCCCTCAGGAGAGAAGCCCTGCCGGCCTGCTCCTCTCCCGTGACACCTGCAAATTGGCATTCCAGGTGGGAAGGACAAATCCACCCCAAACACCATGAGACAGTTGTGGGCCAAGGCGATATGCAGTGAAGTTCAACTGCCCCTTCAGCAGCAATTCAGGCTACAGAACAGCGCTAATTCCATATTTTAATTCTAATTTCTACTTCTAAAGCTCCCAGTGTTCCCAGACTTAAACAACTAATCACTCCATCTGTAAACTTTACTCATTTCTAAACAAGTTCACAGAACACGAACACAGACAAGCCCTGTGGGTTTTCTGGGCATTAAGTGGTACGTGTGAGCAGGAGGCCCGGGAGCGCAGTCCGAGCTGGGGAGCCATTTCCTCCAGCTGCGGGGACTAGGGGCCCGCCTCCTCTCCGCCCGAGCGGCTGCTGCCTGCCGACCCCACAGGCCCACAGTCCTTGCCGGCTAAGACCAGGCGGGGCAACACACCCCAGGACTGCTCGGGGGAAGAAAGGGCCTCAGAGGCGGAGATGTGACCCAGTCTAGCAGGATGCAGGGCCCAAGTCCCACCAGCTCCTGCCCAAGGCACTCCCGAGAAAGGAAGCTGCAGTGCTCCGTCCCAAGCCCCTCAGGCTGACGGTGAACATGGAAAGGGCTGGAAAGACCAGGAGCAGACGAGGCCCCCCAAGAGGGCTGGCATGGGGAATGCCATCACCTTCTGGAAACCCTTGGCCAAGCTTCAGAACCAGCGTGTCCTCATCTCAGACGGGGAAGTCAGGGCACACGACTTGGCTACCCCACCTGCCTGCCTCTCTGCGGTGGCCGTGCCACTCCGTGGGGCCACTGTGGGAGATCACAGGAGGCAGAATGGCCATTCCGTACCCGATGCCTGCTGGCAGTTTACTCGCAGGATGACTACAGCAATCCCCACACCTCGCAAAGCTGAGTGGCCCCCGCCTGCAAAGGTGGGGGAGAAGGCACAGACACGACCATCAGGGGGACCCCCGTGTGACAGCCACCAGGGCAGCGGAGCCGGCAGCAATGCCATGGCCAGAAGGTCAGGCAGCGTGGGAGGCACGAGAGTGGCTGCTCTCTCGCCGACGGGAAGCTTGGCTCAGACAGGGAGGCAGTTCAAAGTCACAGAGCTAGTGAATGAAGGGCCAGGAGGTGAGCCCGGCTTGTGGGACCTGAGGGTGCAAGGCGGCTCTGACCTCAGCAGCATGCCACGGGGACCAAAGCCAGCTGTCGCTCTGTGAGGAAAACCACAGGGAGCTGGAGTGCTGGCACCGCCCTCGGCCAACCTCTGGGTGCCATAAGGCTTCACCCAGAACCTTCAGGAACGGGAATGGAGGCATCAGTAAAAATCAGAAAAGCTTTGAAGGCCCCCTGGAAGGGGTCCCCGACCGACGCAGTGTCTGGGAAAGTGGGCAACAGGGGGCAGCAGGGGAGGCTTGCACAGCCCAGAGAAGAGAGCGGAGAGCCTGCGGCCCAGGCTGAGCGGGCTACACGGCCCCCATGGTGGGCGGGCTCTGGCAGGGTGGCCGGACGTTTCTGAGTTGCCTGGGACAAGGCAACACGGGAGACACGGAGTGCCGCAGACAGAGGGTCAAGAAGCCCCTGAGGCCAGGAGGGAGACAGGAGCGAACACCACACCCGATGAACCAGGGGTGTTCCCACAGCAGGAGCGCCCAGCGGGGCACGCAGGACAGCCACCCTGCTCCCTGGGGAGAACGGGGGGGCCTGCTGGGCCCACAGGAGCCGCTTCTCTGCATGGCACTGTCCCAAAGTCTAAGTCCAGACACAGCCTTGGGGCCCCCAAAAGGGGGAAGAGGCAGAAGAAAGAACCCCAAACCCAAACCTAGGCGAGGCTGCCTGCCACACAAGGTCACAAAAAGGTCAAAAGGGTTAAGTTTCAAACCTGAAAGAATGAAGTCGCAACAGAGAATTAATGTCGGTCGGGATGCTGGGCGGCTGGACCCATATCACCACTCGCTGTGGCGACTGCCTCCTGGGCCAGACAGGATGGGGGTGGAGGCAGCCTGCCTGAGGCCAGCCTTTCTGAGAGGCGGGTGTGGACCCACACCCAGGGCCCGGGGTCCAGAGCGGCAGGTCTCAGGGCCAAACCCACAAAGGACAGGACAGCAAGGAGCCCTGGGGGCCAGCCGCTGGGACAGACTCGCAGGAAGGACAGAGGTGTGGACCGCCCAGAGGACACTGACCCCGAAAAGAGGAGACCCTTTCCCAGGGGCAGGCCTGCGACGAGACGCAAGCTCAGCAGAGTCACAGAGAAATAGGCAAGACTTCGATGCCACCCAGGAGAGCTGGCGGGTGGGCAGCAGAACGGGGGGAGGGGGTGTGAGAAAAAGAAAGTTCTCAGGAGAAGTGGCGGCAAACTCAGCCTGTCCTTGGCAGATGCAGGTACAGGCTAGAAAGCAGGTGAGCTCAGGGAGTGCTGCTTACCGAGCCACGGCGCCACCTGCTGGGAACCTGCAGAAAGGCAGCCGGGACCCCACTGCGCTTGGGCCAAGGCCTGAAGAGGCTGCAGAGTCGGGAAGGAAGGCCTGCGGGTCGCCTGTGCACAGCGGAGCCCTGAGCTGCCCAGTGCTGCTTGCCGGCCAGGAAAGGCTTCTGCAGGCCATGCTGGGCAGACCCACGGGGGGGGGGGGAACACTGCAGACAACTGTGGGCAGAAGGCGCCATGGGCGAGCGCAGGCAGCGAAGGCCACCAGGAAGATGCCCGCACAGACACACACCAAGGCGTCTCCCCATTTATCTCTGAAGTTGCATCCCGGCCCTGCCCGCAGCACGGCTGGAGAAGAACGGCTCTCAGTAGCCCTGGGTCTAAATACAACCCCGTGAGCCTCATTAGGACATGAGGGGCTCAGGGTGAGGGCAGGATGCCCTTACAGCCCTGGAGTGCCCTGCACAGCAGGCAGCATGGCCTTCTGGGGGGTGTGGGTGTCCCTCTCCCCTCTGCACATAAACTCCCATCCTTCCAGAGCTGGGGTCCTGACTGCACTACCGCCCCGCCTCTTGGAGCCTGTTTCCCATGCACACCAGGACTAATGGCATGTGCCCCACAGGGATTTCACAGGGTGTGAGCAACACAGGCAATACACAGTGCCGCGGCAAAGGCAGTGCTCAGTAAAGAGGCGCTGGCACAGCCCCCAGCACCCCGGACAGGGAACCCAGGGCAGAGGCTGAAGAATGTCGGCTGGGGACGCCCACAAAAAGGGGCCACACAGGTTCTCGGCACTGCAGGCCAAGAGCATGTCGGCAGCCCTCGACTGGCACCAGGCACTCAGTGGGCCCTGCCTCAGGCCTGGGCCTGGGCCAGGCGCTGGGACACGCGGCACAGAGAGACTGCCCAGCTTCCACCCAGGAAGTCCACTTAACAAGGCCTACCTGAAGTCTGGTCAAAGAGCATGCACCGAGCATTAGCAATCAACAGCTCTCCCAAACTGGCCATGACCAGCGTCCACCAGGGCCACCAGCCCTGGACCTGGCTTGTACTAGGGGATGCAGAGATGCCTAAGAAAAGTGATCGCACACTAGTCCTCAAAAAATCATGATCTAAAGGGGTATGCGAAGACGGTAATAATATTTGGGGGAAAGTATTACGGTCCATAATACTTATGGTGCCCTAAGGGGCATGTGGTATGTGGTCCCAGGGCCAGAGGAAGACGAGCCCAGCCCAGCAACAGGTCACAAGGACAGGCCATGAGGACAGGACAGGCTGCAGGCAGGAAGAGGCAAGGCAAAAAGGAACCTTGTGAACAGAATGGAGACAGAGAAAGAGAAGCTTAGGGCAGGGCCTGGCGTTTAGTGCCAAGTCCAATCAACTGGCCCAGAGCACTGTGTTGGGAAGGATTCTGAGGATCCGGACAAAGCAGCCTCCTCAGCTGGTGACGCCTGGGTGGGAAGAGGCTGTTGGGACCCAGTGTTGTCACAAGCACAGCTCTTCTGAGTGCTGGGTGCCCTCAGAGGCTCCTGCTTTGGAGAAGGCCCCTGTGCATACACAGCAGGAAAAGCCGCGGCACCAAAGCTGGTCCCTGCCTCTGCAGGAGGCCACCCTTCAGGGCTGAGACAGGCAGCGTATTGCCCGGGTCTCAGAGCCCCTGGCTCTCAGCACCAGGAGGGGCCGACGGGCCAGTCCAAGCCCTTCAGCAGAACATGTCCACCAGGGAGGTGTCAGCTCCCCAGAGCGGGAGCCCCCGGGAATGCAGTGACCTGCTGCAAGCCGGCGAGGGCAAGGACATGCCAATACTCCTCCCAGCAGTTCTGGCACCTAAGAACACCAGCCTTTGCCTCCTCCTTTGCCAGCTGCCAGCCCAGTGGGCAGAGAGCAGGCAGAGGAGGAGAGTGCAGGGTTCCCAAACCGCTGCCCTCTAACACGAAGCGCATGCGCCTGGCACCATACAGCCTGTATTCCATCCAACCCCCCAAAAGCCAAACCCACCAGCAGGTCTCAGCTCCACTTCACGGAAGGAGGACAGCAAGACGGTGAGCGGTGAGCACCCCTCCCCCAACACCTGGGCGCCACCCAGGTCCCAAACCGAGAAAACTCAAGGTCCAAAATAAAGAAAGCCAATGGCACACAACAGACTTAGCTTGACGCCAGACGAGAAACCACCACGCCATCCACGCGCTGGGTACCAAACAGCTGAAAGCTTACTGACATAAACAAAACATCCATGATATAGTATCAAATTTTAAAAATCAGAGTACAAAACCCTATGACAACTCCTCCCTGCATCTGCTGGCCACAGTGATCTCTGGCTGGTGGAACCATGAGGAGCTCTCAGTTAAAAATAGCCTGACACATAGTTTAAATTTTTAGAGGCATTATAAACACATTATTTTACAACCAGGGAGAGGAAATCCTTATCTAGGCTTTTTCCTGAGAAAATCCTACAGCAGACCACAAAGACAATGGACACGCTGCCAGAGCAGACCTCCTGGCTGATTCTGTGACTGGGGGCAGGGGCATCTCCTCTCTGTCACCTCCCCGCCCCCCCCTTCAGGACACAGAACGCTAGAGGAACAAGCCGGGAGCTTCCACACTCACCTCCATTTCAGGAGTCCTGCAGCACTTGTCACAAGGTTGCTATACACTTCACTCCCCAGACCACCCGCTAGGGCCACGTTCTGTACTGGCTGCATTCCTCCTGACCTGCACTCAAGTGCTGGGTGTCTGAGTCCAGCTCCAACTCCAGGAATGCCGTGCTCATCAGGGGAGATGGGGCCTTCGTTTGCAGGCAGGAAGACCACACCTTTACAAAGGCTCGGACGGGCAAGGAGGGGAGAGGATCCTGTGTCTATAAAGACTTAAAAGATCTTCCCATCAATTTCTAGACACAGGAAGCGGCACGAAGCTTCCCAGGGGCTGGGGAGGGGATGGGCAGTTCGCATGTCACGGGTACAGTGTCAGTTTGGGAGGGAGATGGAGGCGACGGACGCACGACACAGTGAATGTGCCCCATGCAGCTGCCGCTGTACGGTACGGGTGCATCTCAGAGACGGCAGGCCTGGTGCCACCGCCATAGAGCAAGTAGCACAATGAGGTGAGTCAAGTATTTCTGGTTTCCTAGTGCACATAAAAGTTATGCCTATGCTACACTGCAGTGTAGTAAGGTGTGTATAATATACACACCTTAACTTAAAAAATACTTCATTGCTGAAAATGCTCACCATCATCTGAGCTCCCAGCGAGCTGTAGTCACTGATCACAGACACCGTAACAAACAGAGTAGTGATGAAAAAGTGTGAAATATGGCAAGAACTGCCAAAGTGTGACACAGAGACACGAAGTAAGCAAGTGCTGTTGGATAAATGGCGCCGGCAGACTTGCTCGTCGCAGGCTTGCCACGAACCTTCAATGTATAAAAAGCGTAGTACTTGGAAAGCACAATAACGTGAAGAACAATCAAATGAGGTGTGCCTGTACACTTAAAAATATTTAAAATGGTAAAGTTTAATGTATATATATGAAAGTCTTTAAAATTAAGAAATATTTTTCTCTCGTATTATAAGAAGAAAAAAAAAAATCTTTGCATCTCCAAAGCCTTCAGCATAGATGTGAAAGGTTAAGGTTGCTGGCTTAAAACCTCTTCTCCCAGGATGACTGGAGACAAGGCCTGCTGGTACCCCCGCAGCCCCACAATATTCTCCATCTTTGAGGCTCACCTAAGGCAGGTGAGTGGTCCCATGCCAGGTAACTGCAGCCAGTGACTGGACACTCAGATCCCGACCCCCGTCCTCCCAGCGTATGTTAGAAGCTCAGGAACCCTGAAAGGATAAGCACTTGACATTCGCTGCCCTCACACAGCCCACCTGGGGGAGAGTGGTGGGCTACAGAGGAGCACAGAGGTACAAGAGACCATGCAGTTTGGGGCATTCTACTGAAGGGGAGCCGGTGAACATGTCAAATCAACTGCTCGCCCACAAAGTTTGGGCAAAACCAAGCTCACCGTTTCCTGCTGGAGGGACAGCAAATACACACCTGACCAAAGTATCCGGCAACTTAGTTAACACACAAGCGGGGTCTGTGTTTACAGGCCTCTGAGCCTTTGGCACGCACAGCAGTCAAGGTCACGTGTGGCGGTCCCTGGGGAGATTCGTAGCCACCACTCAAGGCACACCTGGCTGCATTTTACACATGAACCAGCAGGCTGTGATCCCTGAGAGCTCAGACCACGGTACAGGGCAAGAGGCAGATTTAAAGGGAAGCTTTGGCAGTACAGGGGTGGCAAAGATGCCACTACACTCATGATAGCAGCCCAAAACAATGGTGACACTGTTGGCAGGAAAAACTAGGAGAAAAGAAGCCTCGGGTGACCCGATGCCGTGGGCCCACCTTGCAGCCGAGCATGCCACTGGGAAGCACTGGCCTCGAGCTTTTCCCTTTCCCTCTCCTAAGAAATCCAACAGAAAAGTCAGGGATCCGAAGAGATGCTCAAAGACGAGAAGATGCAACCTGGCAAATAAACACGCCAAATGCTCTTTGCTGGGAACAGATGAGACCCAAGCTCAGGAGGCATGAAGGACCCAGGAAACTGGGAATTCTGACAGCACCATGGAATGGGGCAAGGCCGTGGGGCAAGAACTCTCCCACCCCACTAGGGGAAGCAGGGCTTTGGGGAGCATTTTGGCATTTTCTTGAACACACCTGGGTAGTGCCACTTCTGGGAACCTGTTGCCTGACACAAACAAAGCCACACAAGGATATTCACTGGGACAGAGGAGACAACCAGAATATCCATCAATAGCTTAAAAGATAAAATGCAATGAATCTGTCTGAAGGATTACTACACATAATGCCTAACAGGAGTGAAGGAGCGCTGCGTGAGCAGCAATGACAGACCTCGAACAATGCCTGATGAAAACCAGTCTGCACACCCAGGGGCGACATCACACGGCAACGGAGGTTAGGACACACCGAAACAGAACACTGCTTCTCATGGATCCTTGGGGATGCACTTTAAAGATTCAGAAAGCAAACCCATATTGGTAGGTTCAGGGAGTTAAAGGGGCTTTATTTCAATCAATATAGGATAATCCTTTATTTCTATTTTTTAAGCTTCTTAAATTTCAAAAATGCAGAAAAGGCCATACAGAAAAGGACAAATATTGTATGGTTCTACTTCTCTGAGGTTCCTGGAGTCATCAAATTCAGAGACAGAAAGGAGATGGTGGGCGCCAGGGTCTGGGGTGGGGCTGGGGAGGAAGATGGGGCATGAGTGCTCAGTGAGGACAGAGTTCCAGTTTGGAAAGACGGTAAGTTCCGTGGAGGGACGATGGTGACGGCTGCCAAAAACACGGATGCACTCAATGCCGCTGAACTAGACACTTAAAAACAGTTTAGAAAGAACAGTTAAAAGCAGGTAAATTTTGCGGTTGTATGTCACCAAAGTAAAGAATGTGGAGCTGTAAGAGGAATGAGTAAGAGCTGTATGAGCTGATGCAATGTGATTTCCAAGACATACATTATTCAGTGAAAAAACAAACTGTGTATGAAAAAGACAGGGATCTGAGTAGGTATTCCATACCTGCTTGTCTGCACGACAGAAATACAGAAAGATCAGGTGAGAACTGCGTGGCTGGCGGGGGGCGGGTGGTGGCAGGGGAGAAGAGGCATGGGCCATGGGTGGCTCTTCTCCAAGCACATTTTTTGCATACAAAAAAATAAAATAAAATCTACCAGGACATGGGGTGAATGCAACATGGAATATAAAAGCAGTAATAAATGAACCTCACTGTATTACAAACGAGCAACTTGCTCACACCGAAGGATGCAGGGAGGCAAAGTACAATCCTACGTAACGTAGGAAAGCAGCGTTCAGACCGGAGACGGTGAGGATGAGACAAGAATGTACACAAATACTATCCTCCAGGTCATAGACTTGTCTCTCACAGGGAGGAGGGCCAGCCATTCCCAAACTGCCTCACACACACATTAGGACTGAACAAGTCAGCAAGCATACTGTGGGTAAGGAGGGCCAGGACTTCACAGATGGAGGGAACCCTGTACTGCTGGGCAGGACATACAGAGATCAATTTCGTACTCCGTCCACCGAAGAGCCTGGAGGCAGTAACACCCCAGCAGCAGTGAGCGCACCTAAAACCCCAAGCCTGGTCTCTAATCTCCCTCTACAGTGGAAGGGACCAGACTCCATGGAGGCATGGCGCTGATTCCAGGGCTGGGGCAGAGACAATGAAGATGAGCCTGGAATGCCTAGGATGGGGAGTGATGTAAGGGCACAGGACTCAACCTGAAAGAACACCCCACAGCCAAATCTGGAACACTCTGTGTAACAACACGAACGTGCACAGCATGCACGGACTAGAACCTCCTGCCTGAAGTCAACATCCACACGTCCACACTGAGGTAAGAAAATAATTGAATAAATAAATAAATGGGGAGAAGGGACAGCTTTCTCACAGGAGAGTTCATACTAACAAACGGAGGAGGAATGAAGACAACAGAAAACCATCACTAGCCAAACATCAAACAACTGCTTTTGACGAGATCCACGGCTGGGTGCTAAGTCAGTGCGCAAAGGTCTGACAAGAGACAGGGTATCCCGGGACTCTTGAAGTATCTCCCCACAGCATGCTTATTAGTTAGAAAGGGAGTAACACTGGCTTCACAGTGGAGGAACCTCAGACGCCACCTAACGTCACCAGGGGTGAGAGACGTGACAACAGCCGTCACTGATGAGTCACGCTGAGGACATGGCATCCCCTCTGTGATTTTCTGGCCAAAATGTATCAGACAAACCCAAAGTGACGGACATTCTACCAAACAGCTGGCCAGTGCTCTTCAGAAGTGTCCAAGTCGTGAGGGACCAGGAAAGACCAGGGACTGTCACAGACAAGAGGGTCAAGGAGCCGCGACAACCAACCATGAGGAGGCTCCGAGTCAGACGGCGGAACAGAAAGGCCCCCTGGGCAGAGTGACCAAGCCCGAGTAGCCCCAGGCACGGCTCTGTCCTAGCGCCCATAACCGAGCCGCGGGAGCCCAGGCGGCCCCTTCCAGAAGCCGCAGGACACCAGCAGGATGGCGCACTCGGGGAGCCGCGAGGCAGAGAGCGTGGCCAGGGACGCGAGGCGCCGCTGTGCAAGGAAGCGGCCTCTGTTATCGCCCCACTCTCCAGCATTTCTGGATCCAAAGAGTAACTGCTGGACTCCCGAGGAAGCCTGAGGGAGGAAGGGCGAGCAGGCCGTGGGACGGAGCGGCCGGCCTCTGTCCCCAGGCCCGCCCCACTGTGCCCACTCACCTTCGCAGGAGGGACTGCTGCAGGCTCTTGCAGGTGGCGAGCGACTCCCCGGTGAACATGTGGCACATGACGACGTGCAGGCAGCGGGACATGAAGGCCAGCACGGCCTCGGGCTGCAGGGTGCCGCTGCGGGAGACAAGGCACAGGCGCTGCAGCGTGGAGCATTGGCCCAGTGCCTGGAAGAACTGCGCGTTGGCGCTGAAGTAGGGCTGCTCGAGCCTGTGGGGAGAGGACAGCGTGAGACGGTGGGGCAGGGCCGGCCTGAGCAGCCTGTGCAGGGTCCTGGGTGGAGCCCCAGGCATGTCTGAGAGCTGAAGACGGCCCAGACCAGCCGGCCTACACCTGTCTACACCACAGTCCCCTGGAGCACCCGGTGACGACTCAGACCCAAGGGGTCTCCCTCAGAGATCCTGGTTCAGGGCAGACCTGCCAGCAGGCTGATGCTACCAGCCAGCCACTGTGTACAGGCAGCCCAGCCACTGTTAGGGGCCCACATGCTGGGCACTCCGCTTCCTTCAGAAGCTGGAATGCTGGGCAGAGAGATGCAGAGACGCACTTACACGTGGCCCCTGCCCTCAGGGGGCCGGTCCACCGAGGGACAGACACCCACAGCACTGCTCACCTATGACAAAGGAAGAGCCACTGCGGGACGGGTCGGGAGAGGATGGGGTGGGGAGGAGGAGGTACCTGAGCCAGGTGAGGCCCTTCGGCTACACCTGGAAGGGGGACGATCCAAGGTCAGAGCGTGGCTGAGGGTGAGGGGCCTGGCTAAGAAGCTAAGACTTCAGCTGCAGACAACAAAGACTGAAGGGTTCCCCACCAGGCCAGTCCTGTTTTAGAAAACTGGACCCAGGCCACCAGGGTAGGGTCTCGGCCCAGCAGGAAGGAGGTGCCCTGAGTCTGCACGAGGCTCTAGCCACAGGGACAAAGAGTAGAACCCAAGAAAGCACAGCAGAAGACAACACTCCAACCCTTCCTTTGGGCATCTATGCTCCTAGACAGACCGCAGAGAGGACAGGGCAGTTTCAAGGACGCAGTGAAGTGGGGGACACAATGTGGGACGTGCCAAGGAAAGCTGAAAGGACAGTTCAGTTTCCTCCTGGAAACTTGATTGCGGAACAAGAAGAGGCCTGGATTCATGGCAGGACACTTGGCCACAGGCCCCGAGGGCCCTTGGGAATGAGCGGTGGGGGAAGAGCAGAGGGGCAGGGGCAAGCTAACAGCATGCCAGGGGCTGCCAGGGGCACCCACGGCTGGAGGAGGGCAGAGCCCAGGAGGATGGGGAGGGGAAATGAACTGTGTCCCCCAGAAGAGATGTGGTGGCCCTAACCCCCCTGTGAATGTGCCGCAGTGGGAAACAGAGTCTTTGAAGGTGCCACTGAGTTGCTGTGACATCACCCTGGATCACGGTGGCGTCTGACCCAAGGACCAGGTCCTTATAGGAAGGCCACGCAGAGGCAGAGCAGCGCAGGGACGCAAAGGGAGATCACCACAAAACAACGGAGGCTGAGGCTGGAGCACCGCGTCCACAGCCAAGGAATGCCAGCAACCGCCAGGAACGGGGCTGCAGAAGGAACCAGCCCACCAAGCCCTTGATGTGGCCTGCCGGCCTCCAAAGCTGAGAGAGTACATTTCTTTTTTTGTAAGCCATGCAGTTGTGGCCACTCATCAGAGCCGCTCCAGGACAGACACAGGAGCCAAGGAGAGACGGAGCCGAGGGCAAACGGCACGGACACCTCTCTGCACTGTTATGCAGGAAGACCGAGGCAGCCTATGAGCAGAGATCAGCATGTCCCCCGTCCGTGCAAAGTTCTCCCCCAGGAAACACAAGCGAAGCTGTTCAGGACGATCACCCCTGGAAAGCAGAGCAAGGTGTGGAGACACCTCCTTACTCCACAGCCCTGGGCAGGGCTTCCGTCCTACTCAGACATGTACGTGTCTCACTTGCCCTTTCAAAAACCTTGCTCTGACTTCTGAGAGGGTCACCGGTCACCCAGCCAGAGCAGCTTCAGGCTGGCACACAGCAGGACAGGCCAGTAAGGCGTCCGCCCAGAGCATGACGGCAGCCCTGGGGAGGAGAGGCCACGGCTGTCGGGGACTGGGGCCCAGCCGAGGGAAACCGCAGCTTGGGGGCACAGACCACCCGACGCGGGGACCCCAGCGGCCCACAGGGGCTGGGCCCAAACCACAGGCAACCCCCGCCACCCCTGGCAGCCGGGAGGGCAAGAAGCACATGGAGGGGGGCAAATCGTGAGGAAGGTGCTTCCCCTCCGCTAATGCGCTTCCCCCATCCCTGGCCACCCATGTCTAAACGGACTAAAAGCGAGGGCTTCACAAGGGTGACTGCCAGGGTTCAGGCACGGCTATTTCTCAGAGCCACCAGGGCCCCTGGAAGACTTCATGGAGTAATGGTGGGGACTCAGTCCTCCCCAGAAGGCAGGCCCAAGATGGCACCCCACTACAAGGACCCCGCCGTGTGTGGGGTTCCAAGTCCCCCCAAGCAAATCCGCCAGGCAACTCTTCCCCAAGGCCTAAGCACTATGAAAATATCTCCTGCAGAAACAGGCGTCAGGCCTGGGCCCCTGGGTCTCTCTGAGCCAGGCCCTGCCCATGGGGCAGACAGACCCCCTGGGTGGGAAGGCCGGCAGGACTCCCACCTCTGAGACCCTCAGGGCTGCCCTGAGGCTGGGTTCTCCCCATCAACACAGGAGGCCACGCCTGAGGTGTTCTGTAGCTGTGGGCTCCCATCATAAGAGGAGGGAAGAAGAAATGCTCACACAGACACCCCCACGCTGGGGACACACTGTCCCCATCCAAGCCCCAGTCCCCGGGTGGAGGGAGAGCCAGGGACTCTGAATGCAGAGACCCCCTAGGGGCTGACCCACCCAGGACATGAGGGAGGGCAGCCACGGGCGGCCCCCAGTCCTCGAGGCCGAGGAAGACCCACGTAAGTACTGTGCTTCATCTCTACCACCCTGACGCTGGGTACAAAACACAGGACAGAGAAGGGATTTTATAACGGGGTCTTTAAGGAAAAGGCAGCTGCCAGCTATCTAGAGCAGGTGCCCAACAGCATGTCCTGCAGCACCGGGATGGCCTATCCCGACCTTTCTGGAAGGGAGCCCCACTCACTGAAAGGCGCCTAATCAGAGTGGGTTTTAGTTTCACTCTAATATAAGTAGAAATTCTAATAAGCTCCTGACACTGAGATTGTGGGGGGATGCAGTCCTTCTGGGGTATGATTTCAAAAAGCCTCACGCTCACCCCCCTACCAACAATCCTGAGGGAGGAGATGCGAGGGGATGCCCCAGTTCAGAGCCAGACCCTCTCGCACCCCCAAGCGGACTTGAGCCCTAAAGAATGAGATCAGAGCCATGAGCAGAGAGCGCACCGCTCAGAGACCAAAGGTGGCTAGGCGGGGCCCTGATTCACCCCGGCCAAGGACAGGGGGTGACCTGCGTCACACACAGCCAGAGAGCAAGTGTCGTCCTTGTTATGGACGTGAACTTTTCGAAAAGCTGATTTTTCTCAAGAAAATATTTGAACACACTATTTGGTTCTATCTTTCAAAAATAAATTATATAGAGAAAAGTCCTACAAGCAAATGAGAGAATCAAGAAGTCCAGAACCATGACTGCTGAGTGGCGAGGCAGCTGCGACAGGAAATTCAGGCGAGCGGCAGACGCCGCCTCGGTCACTAGGTGGCGATGCGGGCCTGCGCTTCCCGCGAGGAGCGGGACCCACCTCCTCCGCGGCAGACCGAGTAGGCCAAGAGGGAGCGTCGGTTTCTGCACAGACACACTTTTAAACGCTAGCCAGCCACTCCCAGATTCTCCCACTCTGAAGGAAGCCACCTGACACAGGTGTTCACGGAGGCAGGCCTGGTGGGGCTGCCCTGTTCCCATCCCCGGCTGCACGGGCAGGCAGCTGGAGCATCCAAACCTCCCCCAGGCCCCACCGGGCGGGGCAGGGAGGGAGGAAAAGAGACCTGCCACCAGGCCTTTGCCTTGGGGGGCCTGAAGTCCCTCTCCCTCCCAGCCAGGCCTCAACCTTCCAGTCAGTAAACCCCTGGCCTACAAACCCTGCTCCTGGAGAGGCCGCTTGGTCTCCTCCCCGCTCTGTGGACACAGGAAGGCGCTGGTGGGGGAGGCACCCTCTCTCCTCTGCCTGCCCACCTGTCAGGCCCCGGGCACTGCCCAGGCCTCTAGGGCGGGCCTGACTCCCAGTGGGCCCACTGACTTCCACCCAGACACTGTCCTGGTTCTGAGGTCACGGGCAGCTGAGTGACTCAATAACTCCCCTCCCTCCTCCACGGGACAGACCTTCATCAGCCTTGGGAAAGAAGATGCCTTTCCCTGTCCAAACTGTAATCCTCTTGCTGCCAAGGTGTGCCACAGATCCGGAGCCACGAGGCCCCAGCAGAACGTCATGTTCTACACTGCCACCCTGCAGGAGTGGCACTGGCTGCATGGACACAGCATCCAGCCAGGAGCCCCAGCTGGCACAGAGCTCAAATTCATGGCCTTGCTGGTGAGGCCAGCCAGCCTGGGATCCCAAGGGCTGCCATCTCCGGAATATTCCACTGGCAAGCACAGGAGCTACCCAAGGAGGCAGCACCAAGAGCAGTGTGCCAGCCTCTCCTAAGCGTGGAACACAATTTCCTTTCTGTGGCTTATACCCATGGCAGGTGGGCGGGCACCACCTGCTTCCTTCTCTCCAGCTCCCCAGGCTCAGCTTTTGCCACAGAAGGCAGGAATCCAGAGGAACGGGGCCATTTGGCGGGGTTTCTAGAAACTGGTGTTTGTTCTGAACAGGCAGTACCTAGCTGTAATCAGACATGGTTCTCAGCACCCAGTGGGCACAGAGGCTTTACAAATGGTTCTCATGCCAGCCTGCAAAACCCATTTATCTCCAATGCTGCAGGCCTCCCCAGCCACAGAGTATAGGCGGCATGCACGGTTCTGGTCCTGGGGGAGATCTCAGCCACAGGATCACATCCCACACCCCGGAAGGCACTCGGGGGCACAAAACACTGCATCACCCAGTTCGATGTCCAACAGCCCCACGAAGCAGGGAGTGGCCCCAGCTGCCTGAGAACAGCTGTGTCACTGCAACAAGCTCATTAACCACTGGGCCTCACTTTCCTTACCCGCAAAATAGGACAATAGTTACCTATGCGCTGAAAACGTCCAAGGGGGCCGGTACCTGTTAGCAGTGTCCCCAGCAAGCCAACCTAACCCACAGCAGCAGCTGCCATCGCTTCCTGAGTTTCTGGAATGTCTCCCCTCCCCCACCAGCCTCGTCCCCCGATGGCTCCCGCCTGGCCTCCTTTGCTGATTCTTCCTCCTCCTTCTGACCACTTCTACTGAGTGTCCCCAGGCCCAGTCTGCGGGCCCTCCAGTTCCATGGACTGGCGGGCAGATGGCTCTCACACACATCGAACCCGTGTGTGCCCCTGCCCGGCCGCGCCACCTACCCTTCTTCCCCCCAGCCAGTGGCAGCCGCGCCAGGTCAGCCGCTCGGGCCAGAAGGACTGCCACCACCTAGAGCCACCTTGACCCCACCCTCCCATGGATTAACGGATCTGACCGACCAACAAGCTCTCTGTGAAGTCAGAATCTGCGCATTTCTGGCCCCTCTCCCACCCAGCGTCCCTTGTCACTCAGTGAGCGCCTGGAGTGGCCTCCTCACGCAGCCCTGCTCCTGCCCCAGCCCCCATCTATTTTCAGTACAGCAATGTGACCTGCTTTTCTGTCCCCTTAAAAGCGCCCTCCAGGGCAGTACAACTCAGAGAAGACAAGTAGTGATTCTATAGCATCTCACTACGCTGATGGACAGTGACTGTAATGGGGTTGGTGGGGGGGACCTGATGAAGGGGTAGTTTAATAATCATAATATTGCACATGTAATTGTAAATTAATGATAATAAAATAAATTATATTAAAAATAAAGATAAAAATAAAAATGCAAAAAAAAAAAGCATCCTCCAGCGACACGGGCTTCCTGCTGCCCTCAAACACCTGGCACAACCCATCTCAGGGCCCTGGCACTAACTCAGCTCCCCGTGCAACAGAGCTTTCTGTGCAGGCGGGCACACTGCACGTGTGTTCTGTCCAATGTGGCACCATTAGCATGTGTGGTCAATGCACACTGGAAAATGGCTAATGCTACTAAGGACCTGGGCACTTAGTTTTATTTCATTTTCATTCATGTAAATGTAGTCACCTGTGGCTCGTGGACACTGTGCTGGCTAATGCAGCTCCATCTGCCTGGCCCAGAGCGTGCTTCCCTAGGGTGCCCCAGGTTCTGTTTTGCTGACGCAACTTGAGTTCTGCTCAGATCTCACCTTCTTCATGAAACCCACCCTAGGTGCCCCTGCACACTCGGCAATCCCGCCCTACTCTATTCTCCCCAGCACTTATCACCCTCTAACATACCATACACTTCATTTCTTCCCTTTACTGTTGGTCTGTCTTCCACATTAGAATGTAGGCTCCCCAGGGACAAGGATCTCTGTTTTGTTGGGTGTCCTGGTGCCTGGAACAGTACCTGACACAACAGGTACTCAAACACACGTTCCATGGATGCGGGACAACGTGTTTCCTGCAACCCCGCCCTGGTCTCACGCCTGTACATACAAATTCCTTTACTCGGCACAGCTCCACTTTACAGGTAAGAGCTTGGGCGCATGCAGCCCGAGGTCCCCCAGGCCAGCTGCACCCAGAGGACTCTACAGGGACCCCAGCCACGGGTCCCATGGGACCAGCTTAGACACCAGACCCAGGCAGAGCAGCTCTGAAGGGACAGTGGAGGCCTGCTGTGACAGGACCGGCAGCCCAGACAAGCTGGGGGCACCTGCCATCTCCAGGCGACTCTACAGGCAGCGGACACGTAATGAATGCTCTAGGAGAGAGGCCAGCATTGGGAGAGATGGCCGGCTTTCCTTATCCGCCTTTGAGCGCTCTTACTCTTTAACCCTGTGGCTGTATGGCTTTATCTTACTCTCACTGATTTCTGCTTTTACCAAACTCCCTGACAATGATTAAATGGATCAACCAGAGTCCAGCTGGAAAAGTGGAAAGTTTAAAGAATATCAAGAAAAAAAAACCTGGCGGCAAAAATGACAGATCCAGAAATACCTTGGCTCTGAGTTTAGTTAAACCAGAGCTAATTTGCATTTGCTTTCTCAGGCTCCCCAAGTTCAGGAACATTCAGTTCATGAGGACAGGACAGCAGACCAGGGCATTCATTTGTCAGATGTACTTTGAGATCCAGCTGCAGCTTCAAGCCACACGTGGCCCGTGACCACACGCTCACCACAACTGCTTCAAGGCCAGTGATCTGACAGTGACGACACAGGAGAGACAAAGCGGAAGGGGGCACTGGACAGAGACGGACCAGGGGGTGACAAGAGAGGTGACTCCTGGTGGCTGCAGACATGCAGGCCAGAAGGCAGGTACCCACGCCCGACATGAGGCAGAAAGGCTGCAAAGCGGGAGGCCCAGGTGAAGGGGGCCGACCACTGCGGTCAGAGCCCCTCTTCCACTCCCAGTCATCCCCCAACGCAACCCGGCAGGGGAAGGGCCCAAGCCCGAGAAATTAACACAGAGGACTCAACGCGGGCCATGAGGCCAAGGTGTGTGGGGAGAGGGAGTGCGGCCGGAATCAGGAAGTGAAGAGTGAGCCTGTGGTCCTCCAGCATGCTAGGCCCCGGGAAGCCAGTGGCTAGGAGCAGACCAGCCACTGGGCACCCTGCACCTGGAGGGGGACAGAGGGCCCCAAGAGGCCCTGGGTGGGAATGGCAGTGGCACCTTTGTGGGCCACACATCCTTAATGCCTCGTGACCTCTTGTGTCATCTCCTCGCAGGCTCCGAAAGCCGCAGGGAGGCCACACCAGAGCCCCAGCAGGCATGATCCACTCGTGCCTACAGGGTTTAACAAACCAAGCTCACAATTTGTATGAAGTCAACTTTGACTCAGATTTCTCAACTGGGGGCTTCAGAAAACCTGGCATCATGGTTCTCACGGCAAGTGTGACTGGGATGCACAGGACACGGCATGAAACCACCCTCTCCCCAGACGGGGGCTCTGCAGACATTCAGGCTAGAACCACAGCTGCAGGTCTGGGGCACATGGAGGCGACACAGAGGCTCTGTGCCTTCTCTGCCATTAGGAAGGCTGGGTGGGATTCCGGGCCCCTCACCCCAGATCCGAGGGGCTCAGGAAGCCCAGGTGTGTGTTCTGCTTAGAGATGGTGCAGAGGGGATGCACAGCCTGGCAGGCTCCAGGTGTAAGCAGCAAAGACTCAAATCTGGTCCACTTCTGTCACATGATGTCTCCTGAGGGGCACAGTGGAGGCCTGCAGAGGACACACTTACCTCCATTTTGCGTGGCTCGAGGGCCAGGATCAAGCTCTGGAGTTAGACTGACCTGGGTGAACTCAGCTCCTCCCTTAGGCTTCTGCTGCCCTGTCTGTGGCATGGGATCAAAGACGGCCTCCTCATGGACCGTCAAGGGGATTAGACCAGACAGGGCCTGAGAGCCCATGGCCTGGCGCCCGGCCTTCAGCAAAGGCACAAAGTGAGCGCTTACTGTCATGGGACAATGACACACATAGGTATCCCAGTGCCTAATGTCCCCCACGAGCCACAGCCTCACAGAGAGACCAGCTAACTTGAGCTAAGCGCTGCAGCTACCTCCTCCCCTCCTCACAGAGCCGTCACTACATTTTGGGCAGTTTCTGGGAAATAGTGCAATTTTTGGGGGGGGATTAATATACAATTACATGAGCAACACTGTGGTTATTAGATTCCCCCCATTATCAAGACCCAACTCATACCCCATTATAGTCACTGTCCATCAACGTAGTAAGATGCTACAGAGTCACTACTTATCTTCTCTGTGCTATACTGCCTATTCCATGCCCCCCGAAAT
>JAVSCE010002846.1:0-10780 GCA_032199065.1 Smutsia gigantea
TTGGTGATCTGAGAAGTTGCTTGGTAGGATTTCAATATTTTTGAAATTACTGAGGTTCTTTTTGTGGCCTAGTATGTGGTCTATTCTGGAAAATGTTCCATGTGCACTTGAAAAGAATGTGTATCCGTGTATCCTGTTGCTTTTGTGTGTAGAGTTCTGTAGATGTCTGTTAGGTCCATCTGTTCTAGTGTGTTGTTCAGTGCCTCTGTGTCTTTACTTATTTTCTGTCTGGTTGATCTGTCCTCTGGAGTGAGTGGTCTGTTGAAGTCTCCTAAGATGAATGCATTGCTGTCTATTTCCTCCTTTAATTCTGTTAGTATTTGTCTCACATATGCTGGCGTTCCTGTGCTGGGTGCATATATATTTATAACGGTTATATCTTCTTGTTGGACTGACCCCTTTATCATTATGTAATGTCCTTCTTTATCTTTTGCTGCTTTCTTCGTTTTGAAGTCTATTTTGTCTGATACAAGTACTGCAACACCTGCTTTTTTCTCTTTGTTGTTTGCATGAAATATCTTTTTCCATCCCTTCACTTTTAGTCTGTGTATATCTTTGGATTTGAGGTGAGTTTCTTCTAGGTAGCATATAGATGGGTCTTGCTTTTTTATCCATTCTGTTACTCTGTGTCTTTTGATTGGTGCATTCATTCCATTTACATTTAGGGTGATTATTGATAGATACGTACTTATTGCCATTGCTGGCTTTAGATTCGTGGTTACCAAGGGTTCAAGGGTTGCTTCTTTACTATCTAACAATCTAACTTAACTTTCTTGTTAAGTTATTGTAAACACAGTCTGATGTTTCTTTATTTCTCTCCCTTCTTATTCCTCCTCCTCCATTCTTTCTTTAATAGGTGTTTTATTCTTTGCCTTTAGTTAGTATTTGGATGGTGTGCTTTCTTTGCTATGATTTTATTTTCTCTGGTGACATCTTTTTAGCCTTAGGTGTGCTTCCATCTAGTGCAGTCCATTTAAGATATCCTGTAGTGGTGGTTTATGAGAGGCAAACTCTCTCAAATTTCGTTTGTCTGGAAATTGTTTAATCCCTCCATCATATTTAAATGATAATCGTCCTGGATACAATATTCTTAGTTCGAGGCCCTTCTGTTTCATAACGTTAAATATATCATGCCATTCTCTTCTGGCCTGTAAGGTTTCTGTTGAGAAGTCTGATGATAGTCTGATGGGTTTTCCTTTTTAGGTGATCTTTTTTCTCTCTCTAGCTGCCTTTAATACCCTGTCTTTATCTTTGATCTTTGCCATCTTAATTATTATGTGTCTTGGTGTTGTCTTCCTTGGGTCCCTTGTGTTGGGAGATCTATGAGCTTCGGTGGACTGCGAGACTACTTCCTTCCCCAGCGAGGGAAAGTTTTCAGCAATTATTTCTTCAAAGACTCTTTCTATCCCTTTTTCTCTCTCTTCTTCCTCAGGTACTCCTATAATGCGAATATTGTTCCGTTTGGATTGGTCACACAGTTCTCTTAATATTCTTTCATTCCTAGAAATCCTTTTATCTCTCTCTGCCTCAGCTGCTCTGTGTATTCCTGTTCTCTGATTTCTATTCCATTAACAGTCTCTTGCATCTCATCCAGTCTGCTGTTAAGCCCGTCGATCGCTTGTCTGATTTCTGCATTGTCTTTCCTCAGTTCCCTCACTTCCTCCCTCAGCTCTTGCACATTTCTCTGTAGGTCCATCAGCATGGTTATGACTTTTATTCTGAATTCTTTTTCAGGAAGACTGTGCATTTCCATCCCTTCAGACTCCCTCTCTGGGGTTGTCTGGTTGATTTTGGTCTGAACGATATTCCTCTCTCTTTTCATGGCTATAGAATTGGTCACTGATAGTTGCCATGTATATCAGCTGGGCTCTTTAAGACTTTAAAAAGAGAAGAAAAAAAAGAGGAAAAAAAAGAAAAAAAAGAAGGAAGAAAGAAAGAAAGAAAAAAAAGAAAAGAAAAAACAAAAACAAAAACAAAAAAAATGCCCACTGTATGTAAATTCTGTGGGAATGCTGTAGGTGGCGCTATTGCCCCACTATTCCACAGCTGTGACTGCGCCTCTCCGCAGGGCCCTTTATCGCTCTGGCAGGGGTGGGAACGAATAGGAGGCTGTTGATCTCAATGAGAAGTGTTAAGTATGGCTACACTTCCTCAGTCACCACCTAAGGCGTCTGAAACTCCCCAGGACTCCCTGCCTGCTGGGCTGAGTGTGCTGGGGTGATCCGGCTCCTCCACTGGGCTCCTGTCTCTTTAAGAGCGCTGAAGAAAGCGCGCGCTTTTTTTTTTTTCCTTCCCGGGAGCCGGCTGCAAGCACCCTGGCGCGTTCCCCGCTCAGATCCTGCCCCTCTGTCTCTCCAATCTCCGCTGCACTGCGCAATGTGGGTCAGCGCTCCCTGCACAGATCACCGGGGCTGGCTACTTCGCGGGGTGCACTTCCACTCCCTCCCGGCTCTGAATCCTCTCCTCCCGCCGGTGCGCTGGGGTGGGGGAGGGCTCGGGTCCCGCCGGGTCGCGGCTCCAGATGTTACCCGCCTCTTGGGGTGCCAAGTCCTCTCGGGTGTAGCTGCACGCTGTGCGCTTTCCTGTGTATTCTCATCTCTCTTTTAGGAATAGATGTTTCTGCTGTGTTTTCGTAGATAAATATAGTGTTGGGAGGAGATTTCTGCCGCCCTGCTCACACCGCCATCTTCCCGGAAGTCTCCGAATATAAGATTTATATTTTCACATTCCTGTAGCATTTGGCTGTATTATTTTATTAATCATGTTAATAGGTTATTCTAAGTTATCTCCCATTTTATCATTTTAAAAATGCTTACTTTGGAATCTAATAAAAGTTGCAGGTTTAAAGAATTATATATGATATTCACAGGAAAGGAATTCAGCATCTGAATTACTACAATGTACTACATTGTAAAATTGTAAATTGTTTTTTACTTTCTTTTAAAAATGTTTGCATCCTGCCATTGAAAGAAATTAATGGGAAACTGAAGTCGGTTTTCTCCTTATGGTGGGGTTTATATTTGCAAGAGTAAAAATGAGGTTGCCTAACAGTACGTATAAATATCTCTGAGAAAGCCACAATTACAGTCCAAGGCTAGATTAGAATTTGATTCAGCTCCAACTCATAGCTTGGAAGGTTGAAAGTAACTGGTGGACAAGGGGAAACTTCATAAAGCCTTGTAAAATGAGTGGTGGATGGGCTACTTGAAAATGTGCTACCCAACACCAGCACATGATAAACCAATCAACCACTGGAAATTATCCTTGCTATTTTGATTACTTAAAACTGTAATTAATGATAACTTGAAACACATAAGTCTATTAGAAATTATTGGATGTGGAGGTGTAGAAGACTTGGTGGATTCCACAAATATTTATCAAAAGCCTACTATGTGCAAAGCAATTGATATAAGACCTAGCAATATTGCTGTGAATGAAACAGACACAAATGCCTACCCTTAGGGAGCTCATATTCTACTGAGTGGAAGCAGACATATAATAATTAAAACCTATAGTACATTAGATAATGGTGCTCTGGAGAAAAATAGAGAAATGCATGATAGTTTTAAATATGACAGTTAGAGGATCCCTCACTGAAAAGGGGAAATTTAATCAAAGACCTAAAAGAAGGGAGGAAGAAAGCCATTCAGGTGTTCTGGAGAACAGTATTCCTGTCGGAAACAATGACAAGTTCAAGGGCCCTGAGATAGGAAGACTTTATGAGTTGGAAGGACAGAAAGGAGATGGCATGGCTGAGGCAGAGTTAGTGCAGGACAGAATAGGGAAAGATATAGATAGGTGAGTATAGAAAGAAGTGGTAAATTTTGTAGAATCATTGGAAAGACTTGATCTTTTACTGTGAGTGAGATGGGAAGCCACTGGAATTGGGGTCAGTGAGTGACATGATCTGACTTGCTTTTTTGAAAAAGCACTTTGCTGTTGTGAGAATTGTAGGGGTAAAAGAATGGTAGTTGTGATGGAGGGGAGGGTGGGTGAGGGAGAGCAACGTCACAACAATCCACTAAAAGTTGCTGGTGGCTGGAGCCAGAGGGTGGTAGCAGTCAAAATGATGAGAAGTGAGATTCTGGACAGACCTTGAAAGTGGAGATGATGGAATTTGTTGATGAACTTGAACTTACACAACAACCAAAGAAAAGACACAAAGAAAACAGTGGTATTTTTAATCTCAGCAGCCATTTGAAAGATGTATTTTTGTTTGGGAAAAAAAAAAATGAGACCTAAGAAACCTAAGCAAATCAAAATAAGGCAAACCTTGTTTTCTCTTCTTGGAGAGGAAGGGAGAAAATAGATTTCTTCATAGAAGTACAATGAAATGGAACTTCAGGGCCTCAGAGTCTAGGATCTGGTTTTGAATCAAGACTATTCTATTTCCTCAGGGCCTGCAAGCTCATGAAAGAGTTATCTAACTGTGCTCAATATTCTTATCTATAAAAAGACAATAATAACAGCCCTTACTTCATAGAGGGGTTGTGAGCAGCAATTGAGAAAATCTGTGTAAAGTGACCATCTTAGTGAATGAGTCATAGCAATTGCTCCACACTTTTCAGTAAAACAAATTGATTTTTTGTGAAACTTAGAGAAAATTAACCATTTTGATGGTGATGAATTTCCCATAAGCTATGAAGAAATAGTCTAAATATTAGCATAAAAATATGATTCTTTGCGTAACAGATCTTAGTAACATTAGTTACTATAGTACCTTAGAGGTACTCTAGTGTACTTGTAGCACTGTTTGAGTACCTATAATGGAGAGGTGTTTGTAGAATAGGAAAATAAATAGCATGGTCTCCATTTTCAAAGAACTTTCACATTAGTGGAGACAGATGTGTGCACAATATATAACAGAGAATCAATGAAAACTGATGGAAATACTGATTTTTTCCACTGAGAATGAAATTAGTTTGGCTAAAATTTCTAAGCTTTAAATTATAGTGATGGTATTTTCTGAACCAAAATCAACAAAGATGATCTGACATATGTAGTCTTGGGGAAGAACAATGCCAAATATTTGAAATCTGGGCTATCCTACAAAATTCAACATTTACAATTATTTTTAACATATATTACATCACAATAATCAGTACATGAGCTACTGTGAAAGTGTCTGTCTTCTAACATTCTACAACTGACTACCTCTATAGAGGTAGCACTGGTTTTCTCTAAGAGAAACCCATTTAGCTGAGCCCTGAATTTGGAGTACTTATCTGAACTAAAATCAAAACCTTCAAGTTTGTCTCCCTGCCATTATCAATGGATGTTGAACACCCGCTAAGCTGGTCTACCACTCAGCTGTTTTCTCAAAGTTAGTTGAATAACTGGTATTCTTCCTGCTCACAAAGTCTTTGTTAGTGTGCATATTACAAGATCACCCTGAGTAAATAGTCTGTGTCATATGTATTGAAGGGAAGGAATATATGGATTCGTGTATAATAGCCTGGGTTAGGGAGAAAAATGAGTCACCAGAGTAGCTGGTTCAAAGAAACAAATAACTAAATCATTATCTTGATGCCTGACTTAGAAAGCTTTAGCTCTCAAAGGCATAATTTCTAAAATATAAAAACCATTGTGTAGAGCCCCATTACAGACTGCAGTTTGGTAGTTTATGATGGAAAACTGTGGGCTGTGCCTATGCTTAACAAAACACAGGATTTAGAAGACAATAATGGAAAGAAACTATCATGATATTCAGGCAAATTTCTTGCTCCCTGATAGTGAAAATTAGAAGCTATCACCACGAAAGAGATATGGTAGGTAAGAATAAATTGCTTTGCGTATCAAGTATAGACTTATCTGGAAACACCTTCCTCAAAAGGTTTTTCTGCATTTATTGTATCTATTCTATGTTCCTTGTGCATAAGATACACTTATCATCCAGGACATCATGATTAGGAACAAATAGATGTACTCTTGGTGGGTAATTGGGTTTTGATGAAGTTAAGAGTGTGGAATGTCTATAATGAGGTTGGAGGGGGCCTGAGAGCTAATTCTGACATGATGACGGAGCAAGAGAGCAACCACTGGCAACCCCTCACCAGACACTGGCAATACTAACACCTTGTTCTTGCGGTTCCCAGCCTCTAGAACTGTGAGAAATAAATATTTGTTACATAAGTCACCCAGTGTATAATTATGTCCTATAGCAGCCCAGTTCTAAAGAAAACAGGAAGTGATGGTTGGAAAGTGACTCCTAAGAAACTCAGTATTAAGCACACAAAGAGAAAGGTGAGAAAGGGCATGGATTGTTCAAACATTTACAAGCATTTTGGCATTTCTACAGGAGAAAGTATAAGCCAAACTCTCCATGTGCCATCTTCCCCAACCTCTGTTGATTATAATTCCTAAATATTTCTCAAACCTATTTCATTCTCTTCCTGTAGGTCACGATCCTACTCTTAATCACAGTTACCTTTTACTTAAGCTATCTCAATGACTTCCTAACTGATTTTTGCATTTCCACCATTTCTTTATTTATGTATTTGTTCATTTAACAACTTAGTGGAGGGATAATTTACATATCATAAAATTAATTTATTATAAGTGCAATTTAGTGATTTTTAGCAAATTTAAAATGTTGTGTTACCATTACCATGATCCAATTTTAGAATGTGTCCATTAACCCAAAAATATCTTTTGTGTCCATTTGCCATCATTTCCATTCCTCCCCCATTCCTTGGTGAACACAATCTACTTTCAGTCTCCATATGTTTACCTTATGTTTGCCTTTCTGGGCACTTCATATAAGTATAAACATATAATAAGTGATATCACCTGCATGGTTTCTTCACCATAGCACAGTTTCTGAGGTTCATCCATGTTGGGGTATGTATAAATGTTTTGTTTCTTTTTATTGCAGAATAGTATCCCCTGTATGGAGACATCATATTTTGCTTGTCCATTTACCAGTTGATGGACATTCGGACTGTTTCTGCTTTGGGCCATCATGACTAATGCTACTATGGACGTTCGTGTATAAGGTTTTGTGTGGAGATATGCTTTCATTTCTCTCGCTTAGATACCTAGGAGTGGAATTTCTGGGTCATATGCTAAATTTAAGAAATTACCAAACTCTTCAAGAGTATCTGTACTATTTTATGTTCCCATCAGAATGTTTTAATTCTACATTGCTGCCAGTGATAAGTCCTGAGGATATAATGTACAACATGGTGACTACAGATGACAATACCATTTCACATATTTGGAAGTTGCTAAGAGAGTAGAACTTTAAAGTTCTCATTACAAGAAGAAAACAAAACTATTTGTGATGGCAGATGTTAACTAAATTTACTGTGGTGATCATTTTGTCATATATATATCAAATAATTATACCATACATCTTAAATTATATAATGTTACATGTCAAATATATTTCAATTAAAGTGGGGGAAAGAAGAAAGAAACAAAGTCGAGAAGTCTAAGAAGAAGAGATTATTAAGCTGAGAATCATTGAAAGAGATCTTCAGTAAAGAGAGAGAGATTGCATGCAGAAACCTTTGTCTCTCAAATAAGACTATGAACGTCCTTGGGGAAAATAATGGTTTCAACTGGGAATCATTGCAACTACCCAATCATATTATCAAGTGGAGCACGATGCTTTCTGATTAATTTTCTGTGGATTAGGAAATGCTTTATTTTGAGTGTACTGCAAGATTTGTTTAGGAGATAATTTAGAATAAAACAAGACGCTTGAAATGAGAAAGCAAGACTTTTAAACTGTACCCAAGTTTCCTTCTCATCTTGTCTTGACATCATGACTATCTTGTTTTGTCAGTTGTCCTGGAGACAGATAAGGATGAAAGGCATGTAGCTTAGGAATTAAGTCTCAGGTTGTCTTGACATCTGCCAATACCTAATACACTTTATTTTTAAGTCTGAATTATCTGCTCATTCACTTTTCTTGCTGTTCACCTTTAGTGACACCGCCCAAAACACCACTATCACCAACAAGAAAACTACATTGTAAGAAACAGAAAATTCCCTTTTTGAAAACACCATGAATTTATTTTTATCCTTATTTTTACTTTCTATTTATTTTTAAATTAGTTTTACAAAAAAACTTATTAGGCTAAATAAAATAATTTCAGATTTTCTGCTGTTTATTTATGAACTCTTAAAAATTAAAATATAGTCAAAAAGAGTGATAATAAATTTAGGGTGGAACTCCATAGAAATTAAAATAACAACTTGTTTAGCAATTCTTTATTTAATAAACCTATATGTCAATAATATCCTATAATTTGGAAAATCTCTTTAAAATCTGAAAAAAAGTTAATATTTAAGTGAAAATGCTATTCAAAATAGTTGCAAATGAGATTTTTATAGGTGTACTATAAGATTACATAGATTAATATCTACTTATTTTCCAGCTTAATAGAATATTTAAATTAATCACTATGTATGTTATAGATTATTACTAAAATACATTATTTTGAAAATCTTTTCTGAATTCATCTCATTAATATTTATCCATTAGAGAATTACACTTTTGAAAGATAATAGTTTTGAAGTGTCTTTTTGAGGCCAAGTTTAAAACTACAGGTAATCCTCAAAAATTGGAATAGGTGTATTTTAACACAGTTGTCTATAAAATGAAATTTAAACTTATATTTTTAAATGGAGCCAATAGAAAAAAAAGACAAAAAGATGCCTACTCAAAGATATCTTTGCTTCAGAGAGGATCTGAAATGCAATACTTTTGTAAATGAGAAATTTGTGTGCCAAACCAATCAAGTATGAATCTCAGTTTCTCACTTATGAAGTAAATAACAAGGAAAGTTATTATACCTATCTGGCCTTTAGTATCCTTCTCTGTAAAATGCATCTAATAAATTTCTCATAGTGTTCTAATGAGATACAGTTGAATTAAATGTGTAAAACCCTTAGAAGAATGTTGGTATGTATTTAATATTAATAATTATTGCCTGTTAGTATTATTACCATCAATAAAAATCCTCGGAATGTTGCTAGAAGTATCCTGTAGCAAGGAATATAACACCAGACATTACCTTTCAGAGTCATGATTTAGACATTTAAAGTAAAAATTGAATTTAAATATTACTAGAGCCAGACTTCCGGGAAGATGGCGGTGTGAGCAGGGTGGCAGAAATCTCCTCCCAACACTATATTTATCTACGAAAACACAGAAAATACATCTATTCCTAAAAGAGAGACGAGAATACACAGGAAAGCGCACAGCGTGCAGCTACACCCGAGAGGACTCGGCACCCCAAGAGGCGGGTAAGATACGGAGCCGCGACCCGGCGGACCCGAGCACTCCCCCACCCCAGCGCACCGGCGGGGGGAGAGGATTCAGAGCCGGGAGGGAGTGGAAGTGCACCCCGCGAAGTAGCCAGCCCCGGGGATCTGCGCGGGGAGCGCTGACCCACATTGCGCAGTGCAGCGGAGGTGGAGAGACAGAGGGGCAGGATCTGAGCGGGGAACGCGCCAGGGGGCTTGCAGCCGGCTCCCGGGAAGGAAAAAAAAAAGTGCGCGCTTTCCTCAGCGGTCTTAAAGAGACAGGAGCCCAGCGGAGGAGCTGGATCGCCCCAGCACACTCAGCCCAGCAGGCTGGGAGTCCGGGGGAGTTTCAGACGCCTTAGCTGGCGACGAAGCGTAGCCATACTTAACACTTCTCACTGAGATCAACAGCCTCCCTATTCGTTCCCCACCCCTGCCAGAAGCGATAAAGGGCCCTGCGGAGCGGCTTGTCCCAGCTGGCCGAATAGTGGGGCAATAGCGCCACCTAGAGCATTCCCACCAGAATCTCGTCCGGTGGGCATTTTTTGTTTTTTTTTTTTGTTTTTGGGTTTTGTTTTTTGTTGTTTTTCTTTTCTTTCTTTTCTTTTTCTTTCTTTCTTTTTTTCTTTTTCTCTTTTTTTCTTTTTCTCTTTTTTTCTTCTCTTTTAAGAGATGCCAAGAGCCCAGCTGACATCTACGTGGCAACTACCAGCCAAATTATACAGCATGAAAAGACAGAGGAATATGGTTCAGACCAAAATCAACAAGACAACCCCAGAGAGGGAGTCTGAAGGGATGGAAATGCACAGCCTGCCTGAAAAAGAATTTAGAATAAAAGTCATAACCATGCTGATGGACCTACAGAGAAATGTGCAAGAGCTGAGGGAGGAAGTGAGGGAAGTGAGGAAAGACAATGCAGAAATCAGACAAGCGATCGGCGGGCTTAACAGCAGAATGGATGAGATGCAAGAGACTGTTAATGGAATAGAAAACAGAGAACAGGAGTACAGAGCAGCTGAGGCAGAGAGATAAAAGGATTTCTAGGAATGAAAGAATATTAAGAGAACTGTGTGACCAATCCAAACGGAACAATATTGGCATTATAGGAGTACCAGAGGAAGAAGAGAGAGAAAAAGGGATAGAAAGTGTCTTTGAAGAAATAATTGCTGAAAACTTTCCCTCGCTGGGGAAGGAAGTAGTCTCGCAATCCACCGAAGCTCATAGATCTCCCAACACAAGGGACCCAAGGAAGACAACACCAAGACACATAATAATTAAGATGGCAAAGATCAGAGATAAAGACAGGGTATTAAAGACAGCTAGAGAGAGAAAAAAGATCACCTACAAAGGAAAACCCATCAGACTATCAGACTTCTCAACAGAAACCTTACAGGCCAGAAGAGAATGGCATGATATATTTAACGTAATGAAACAGAAGGGCCTCGAACCAAGAATATTGTATCCAGCACGATTATCAATTAAATATGATGGAGGGATTAAACAATTTCCAGATAAACGAAAGTTA
>JAVSCE010002847.1:0-19783 GCA_032199065.1 Smutsia gigantea
AGAATAAATATTGTCAAAATGGCTATACTACCTAAAGCAATCTACAGATTCAATGCAATCCTATCAAACTACCAACAGCTTTCTTCAATGAACTGGAACAAATAATTCTAAAATTCATATGGAACCACAAAAGACCCCGAATAGCCAAAGCAATCCTGAGAAGGAAGAATAAAACAGGGGGAATTACACTCCCTGACTTCAAGCTCTACTACAAAGCCACAGTAATCAAGACAATTTGGTATTGGCACAAAAACAGACCCACAGACCAGTGGAACCGAATAGAAAATCCAAACATTAACCCAAACATATACAGTCAATTAATATTTGATAAAAGTGCCTTGGATATACAATGGGGAGATGACAGCCTCTTCAGCAGCTGGTGTTGGAAAAACTGGCCAGCTACATGTAAGAGAATGAAACTGGACTACTGTCTAGCCCCATACACAAAGGTAAACTCAAGGTGGATCAAAGACCTGAATGTAAGTCATGAAACCATAAAACTCTTAGAAAAAAACATAGGCAAAAATCTCTTGGACATAAACATGAGCAACTTCTTCATGAACATATCTCCCCGGGCAAGGGAAACAAAAGCAAAAATGAACAAGTGGGACTATATCAAGCTGAAAATCTTCTGTACAGAAAAGGACACCATCAGTAGAACAAAAAGACATCCTACAGTATGGGAGAATATATTCATAAAAAACGTATCTGATAAAGGGTTGACATCCAAAATATATAAAGAACTCATGCACCTTAACAAACAGAAAGCAAATAATCCAATTAAGAAATGGGCAGAGGACATGAATAGACACTTCTCCAAAGAAGAAATTCAGATGGCCAACAGGCACATGAAAAGATGCTCCACATCGCTAATCATCAGAGAAATGCAGATTAAAACCACAATGAGATATCACCTCACACCAGTGAGGATGGCCAACATCCAAAACACAAACAACAACAAATGTTGGCGAGGATGTGGAGAAAAGGGAACCCTCCTACACTGCTGGTGGGACTGCAAATTAGTTCAACCATTGTGGAAAGCAGTATGGAGGTTCCTCAAAAAACTCAAAATAGAAATACCATTTGACCCAGGAATCCCACTCTTAGGAATTTACCCTAAGAATGCAGCAGCCCAATTTGAAAAAGACAGATGCACCCCTATGTTTATTGCAGCACTATTTACAATAGCCAAGAAATGGAAGCAACCTAAGTGTCCATCAGTAGATGAATGGATAAAGAAGATGTGGTACATATACACAATGGAATATTATTCAGCCATAAGAAGAAAACAAATCCTACCATTTGCAACAACATGGATGGAGCTAGAGGGTATTATGCTCAGTGAAATAAGCCAAGCCGAAAAAGACAAGTATCAAATGATTTCACTCATATGTGGAGTATAAGAACAAAGAAAAAATACTGAAGGAACAAAACAGCAGCAGACTCACAGAACCCAAGAACGGACTAATAGTTACCAAAGGGAAAGGGACTGGGGAAAATGGGCGGGAAGGGAGGGATAAGAGGGAAAAAGGGGCATTACGATTAGCAGATGTAATGTTGGGGGGGCACGGGGAGGGCAGTACAACTCAGAGAAGACAAGTAGTGATTCTATAGCATCTCACTATGCTGATGGACAGTGACTGTAATGGGGTTGGTGGGGGGGACCTGATGAAGGGGTAGTTTAATAATCGTAATATTGCACATGTAATTGTAAATTAATGATAATAAAATAAATTATATTAAAAAAAAAGAAATAGAAAAGGAAAAAAAAAACTTCCTCCAAGGAAAACAGCAGGACTTGATGGTTTGTTTTACTGGCAAATTCTATAAAACATTTAAGGAAGAAATTATACCAATTCTGCACAAATTCCTCAGGCAAGCATAACTCTGATACCAAAACCAGACAAAGACATTGTAAGAAAAATCACAGACTGGCATATTTCACGAAACAAAGACACAAAAGTTCTTCATATAACACTAGCAAATTGAATACAGCAATACATAAAAGTTATAATACATGACAATCAAGTGGGCTTTATCTCAGTAACAAAAAACAGTTGAGAAAACCAATCAATAAAATCACTAATGGAATAAAAAAGGAAAACTATGATGTTCTCAATAGCTGCAAAAAAACCACCTGACAACAGTTCACAGGTGTCTATATTTTTCTAAAAAAAAGGCAGCAAACTAGAAATAGAAGGAACCTTTTTCAATATATGAGAAAACCACCTAAGATCATACTTAATAGTGAAAGACCGAATAACTTCTCCCTAAGATTGGGAACAAGGCAAGGATGTCCCACTTTCACCAGCACAACAAGGCACACACAAAAAAAAAAAGACTGGAAAGGAAAATGTAACACTGTCCCCATTCAGAAAGGACATAATCATGTAAAAATCCTAAATAACGAAAAACAAAATACTACTAGAAGTACTAAGCCAATTATGCAAGGTCAAAGGACACAAATTCAGTATCAGGAACCAACTGTATTTCATTGTACTTACAGAAAAAAGTATAAATTAAAACTATGAAAAAAACACCATTGAAGTAAATTTGCAAAATACTTTAATATTTTCAGTAATCATGTTGGTGGTAGTATTATTAATATAGTTATCCTGAGAGTGCTCTGTGTATGAGATAAAATAAATGAGTAATCATAGAATATTTTAGTTCTATCATCTTCTGTGTCCTTGAAAGCCAGAATTCTTGGTATGGAAGGAGCCAGAGAAGAGATTAAATAAAAGCTCTTTCATCTTGAAAAAAATATCATAAAATACTTAATAAATATAACAAAAGGTGTGCAAAATTTCTACATAAAAATTGTAAGACACTGCTGAAAGAAATTAAAGAAGACCTCAATAAATGGAGAGATAAGATGTTCATGGATCAGAAAACTCAATATTGTTAAAAGTCAGTTCTTCCCAAACTGATGTATAGATTCAATGCAATCCTGATCTTAATCTCAGAAGTCTTTCTTAAAAATAAAAATTGACGGAGAGGCTTAAAGATGACGGTGTGTAAGGTCAGACAGAAACCTCCTCCCAACCGCATATGATATGAAAATATAGCAAATACAACTAATCCTGAAAGAGCAAGAGAAAAGAAGGCTGAGGCAGACTGCCTACACCTGGGGAAAACAGCAGACCTCAAGGAAAAGGGTAAAGTACCAAAGCAGTGATCTGGAGGGATCCAAGCCCTTCCCCCATCCCAGCTCACCAGCAGGAGGAAGAAAAATGGAGTGGTGAGGGGGTGGAGGCCTAGGACTGCTGACCACCCAGCCCTGGAGATCTGCTCTGGGAGCACGAACCTACATTACATGGTGCTCTGGAGATCAGCCGGGGTAAGCAAAGACAGGCAGAATACTTGGGGAGACTGAGATTCCAGCTGCTTGTGGAAAACAGATATCCACAACTGGCCACTCTGGGACAAAAGAAAGGAGGGCAGTCTGAGAGACTTCCTAATAGCGAGAGGGCTGCTAAAGGGGCAAGGATTGCACAGAGCTTGCTGCTCAGGAGAAAGGACAGATGGACAAAATTGTCCGGTCACACTCTGCCCAGTAGGTTGGGAACTTTCAGGTGCTTCAGGCGCTCCACCTGCCCCAGCTGACAACACAGCTACAAGGTCCGCCACCACAATACGTAGCCTTCTGTTCCTTCCTCCCAGCTGGCACTGGCTCACAAAGCGGCTGCCCCCGCCACTGCACCAGGCCAGCCAGAGGACGGCCCCGCCTATGGCAGCTACAAGTGCATAGCACAGAGGCTTCTCCCTGACTGCTTGGCCGACTGATCCTGGCAGTGGAGGCAGGCACTACAGCCGGGAAGCAGGAAAGAGCTCTTTTCTCCATACAGGAACCAGTGCCGCTTGCCTGTGACCCCTGCCATTGCTCCAGGGGCTGAGCAGGTCCAGATAGTGGAGCTTCTGGGCACAAGAGGGCGCCACATACAAATATGAAATGTCAAAGAAACCTGGTTCAAACCAAAATCCCACAAACACCAGAAAGAGGGACAGGTGAAACTAAACTCACCAATCTTCCTGAAAGAGATTTCAAAGTAAAAATCATAAACATGCTCACAGAGCTACAGAAAAATATTCAAGAACTCGGGAGGAATCACAAATGAGATAACAACTTTAAAAATACAGTATCTGAAATAAAACATACAATGGAGGGATTTAAAAGCAGATTACATGAATTAGAGGGGACAATAGAAATAGAAATTAGAGAACAGGAATACAAAGAAGCTGAGGCACAGAGAGAAAAAAGGATCTCTAGGAATGAAAGAACATTGAGAGAATTGTGTGACCAATTTAAATGGAACAATATTCACATTACAGGGTACCAGAAGAAGAAAAAGAGTGAGAAAAAGGGGATAGAAAGTGTCTTTGAGGAGGTAATTGCTGAGAACTTCCCCAATCTGGGGAAGGAGATAGTCTCTCAGGATATGGAAGTGCACAGATCTCAACACAAGGGACCCAAGGAAGAAAACAACAAGACATATAATAATAAAAATGGCAAAGATCAAGGATAAGGACAGAGTATTAAAAGCAGCCAGAGAGAGAAAAAAGATCACATACAAAAGAAAACCCATCAGGCTATCATCAGACTTCTCAGCAGAAACCTTACAGGCCAGAAGGGAGTGGCATGATGTATTTAATGCAATGAAGCAGAAGGGCCTTGAACCAAGATTACTTTATCCGGCAAGATTATCATTTAAATCTGAAGCAGGGATTAAACAATTTCCAGACAAGCAAAAGATGATGGAATTTACCTCCCTCAAACTGTCTCTACAGTGTATCTTGGAGGGACTGCTATAGATGGAAATGCTCCTAAGGCTAAATAGCTGTCATCAAAGAAAATAAAACCACAGTAAAAGGAAGTAGAGCAATTAATTACTAAGCAAATGCAAAATTGAATCAACTATCCACAAAGTCAAAGGGTACACAAAGAGTACAGTACAGAATATAACACCTAATATGTAAAGAGTGGAGAAGGAAGAAAAAGAAGGGAGGGGGGAAAAAAAACCTTTAGATTGTGTTTGAAATAGCATACTATGAGTTAAGTTAGACTGTTAGATAGTAAAGAAGTTGCCCTTGAACCTTTGGTGAACATGAATCTAAAGCCTGCAACAGCAGTAAGTACATACCTATCGATAATCAACCTAAATGTAAATGGTCTAAAAGCACCAATCAAAAGACATAGAGTCACTGAATGGATAAAAAACAAGACCCGTCTATATGCTGCCTACAAGAGACTCACTTCAAACCCAAAGACATATACAGACTGAAACTGAAGGGATGGAAAAAGATATTTCATGCAACTAATAGGGAGAAAAAAGCAGGAGTTGCAGTACTTGTATCAGACAAAATAGACTTCAAAACAAAGTCACAAGAGACACAGAAGGACATTACATAATCATAAAAGGGTCAATCCAACAAGAGGATATAACCATTAATAAATATCTATGCACCCAGCAAAGAAGCACCTACATATGTGAAATAAATACTAACAGAATTAAAGAGGGAAATAGAGTGCAATGTATTCATTTTAGACTTTAATAACACACCAGTCACTCCAAAGGACAGACCCACCAGACAGAAAATATGTAAGGAGACAAGAGACACTGAACAACACATTAAAACAGATGAACCTAACAGATATTTATAGAATAAATACTCCACCCAAAAGCAACAGGATACACATTGTTCTCAAGTGCACATGGAACATTTTCAAGAATAGATCATATACTAGGCCACAAAAAGAGCCTCAGTAAATTCAAAAGGACTGAATTTGTGCCAACCAGCTTCTCAGATAACAAAGGTATGAAACTAGAAATAAATTACACAAAGAAAAAAAAAATCCCACAAACACATGGAGGCTTGACAACATGCTCCTAAATAATCAATGGATCAATGACCAAATAAAAACTGAGATCAAGCAATATATGGAGACAAATGACAACAACTATTCAACAACACAAAATCTGTGGGATGCAGTGGAGGCCATGCAAAGAGGGAAGTATACTGCAATACAGGCTCACCTCAGGAAAGAAGAACAATCCCATATGAACAGTCTAAACTCACAATTAATGAAACGAGAAAAAGAAGAACAAATGAGGCCCAAAGTCAGTAAAAGGAGGGACATAATAAAGAAAAAAGCAGAAATAAATAAAATCAAGAAGAATAAAACAATAGAAAGGATCAATGAAAGCAGGAGCTGGTTCTTTGAGAAAATAAAATAGATAAACACCTAGCCAGACTTATCAAGAAAAAAAGAGAATTTACACACATAAACAGAATCAGAAATGAGAATGGAAAAATCACTGCGGACACCATAGAAAACAAAGAATTATTAGAGAATACAACGAAAAATTATATGCAAACAAATTGGATAATGTAGCAGAAATGGACAACTTTCTAGATAAATACAACCTTCCATGACTGACCCAGGAAGAAACAGAAAATCTGAACAGACCAATTACCAGCAATTCAAGAAATTGAATTGGTAATCAAAAACTACCTAAGAACAAAACTCCTGGAACAGATGGCTTCACCGCTGAATTTTATCAAACATTTAGTGAAGATCTAATACCCACTCTCCTTGAAGTTTTCCAAAAAAGTAGAAGAGGAGGGAATACTTCCAAACTCATTCTATGAGGCCAGCATCACTCTAATACCAAAACCAGGCAAAGTCACCACAAAAAAAGAAAATTACAGACCAATATCCTTGATGAACATAGATGCAAAAATATTCAACAAAATATTAGCAAACTGAATTAAAAGATACATCAAAAAGATCATCCATCATGATCAAATAGGATTTATTCTAGGGATGCAAGGATGGTACAATATTAGAAAATCCATCAACATCATCCACCACATCAACAAAAAGAAGGACAAAAACCACATGATCATCTCCATAGATGCTGAAAAAGCATTCAACAAAAGTCAACATCCATTCATGATAAAAACTCTCAACAAAATGGGTATAGAGGGCAAGTACCTCAACATAATAAAGTCCATATATGACAAACCCACAGCCAACATTATACTTAACAGCAAGAAGCTGAAAGCTTTTCCTTTAAGATTCGGTACAAGAAAAGGCTGCCCACTCTCCCTGCTTTTATTCAACATACTACTGGAGGTCCGAGCCACGGCAATCAGACAACACAAAGAAATAAAAGGCATCCAAATTGGTAAGGAAGAAGTTAAACTGTCACTGTTTGCAGATGACATGATATTGTACATAAAAAACCCTAAAGAGTCCACCCCAAAATAGAAGAATAACTGAATTCAACAAAGTTGCAGGAAACAAAATTAATACACAGAAATCCAATGCATTCCTATATACTAATGATGAACTAGCAAGAAAGAGAAATCAGGACAATTCCATTCACAATTGCATCAAAAAGAATAAAATACCTAGGAATAAACCTAACCATGGAAGTGAAAGACCTATACCCTGAAAACTACAAGCCACTCATGAGAGAAATTAAAGAAGATACCAATAAATGGAAATACATCCCATGCTCATGAATAGGAAGAATTAATATTGTTAAAATGGCCATCCTGCCTAAAGCAATCTACAGATTCAATGCAATCCCTATCAGAATACTAATGGCATTCTTCAACAACAAACTAGAGCAGATAGTTCTAAAACTCATATGGAACCACAAGACCCCAAATAGCAAAAGCAATGCTGAGAAGGAAGAATAAAGCTGGGGGGATTATGCTCCCCAACTTAAAGCTCCACTACAAAGCCACAGTAATCAAGACAATTTAGTACTGGCACAAGAACAGACCCATAGATTAAAGGAACAGAATAGAGAGCCCACATATAAACCCAAGCATATATGGTCAATTAATATATGATAAAGAAGTTATGGATATACAATGGAGAAATGACAGTCTCTTCAACAACTGCTGTTGGCAAAACTGGACAGCTACATGTAAGAGAATGAAACGGGGTTATTGTCTAACTCCATACACAAAAGTAAACTCAAAATGGATCAAAGACCTCAAAGTAAATCATGAAACCATAAAACTCTCAGAAGAAAACATAGGCAAAAATCTCTTGAATATGAACATGAGCAACTTTTTCCTGAATGCATCTCCTCAGGTAAGGGAAACAAAAGCAAAAATGAACAAATTACCTCAAGCTAAAAAGCTTCTGTACAGCAAAGGACACCATCGGTAGAACAAAAAGGCATCCTACAGGAAGGGAGAATATTTTTGTAAATGACATATCCGACAAGGGGTTAATATCCAAAATATATAAAGAACTTACATGCCTCAACACCCAAAAAGCAAATAACCCTATTAAAAAATGGGTGGAGGATATGAACAGAGAATTCTCCAAAGAAATTCAGATGGCCAACAGGTACATGAAAAGATGATCCACATCGCTAATTATCAGGGAAATGCAGACTAAAACCACAATGAGATATCACTTCACACCAGTTAGGATGGCCAACATGGAAAAGACTTGGAACAACAAATGCTGGTGAGGATGCGGAGAAAGGGGAACCTGCCTACACTGTTGATGGGAATGTAAATTAGTTCAAGCATTGTGGAAAGCAGTATGGAGGTTCCTCAAAAAACTCAAAAGAGGAATGCCATTTCACCCAATTCCACTCCTAGGAATTCACCCAAAGAAAACAAGATGTCAGATTCAAAAAGACATATGCACCTCTATGTTTCCTGCAGCACTATTTACAATAGCCAAGATAGGGAAGCAACCTAAGTGTCCATCAATAGATGAATGAATAAAGAAGAGGTGGTACATATACACAATGGAATACAATTCAGCCATTAAGAAAGAAACAAATCCTACCATTTGCAACAACATGGATGGAGCTAGAGGGTATTATGCTTAGTGAAATAAGCCAGGCGGAGAAAGACAAGTACCAAATGATTTCCCTCATTTGTGGAGTATTACAACAAAGCAAATCTGAAGGAACAAAACAGCAGCACACACACAGACTCTAAGAAGGGACTAGTGGTTACCAAAGGGAAGGGGTGGGAGGGAGGGAGAAGGGGATTGAGGGGTCTTATGACTGGTACCCATGGGATGGGGGGTGTCACGGGGAAGACAGTGTAGCACAGAGACGACAAGTAATGACTCTGTGACATCTTACTATACTGATGGACAGTGACTTCAGTGGGGTATGGGGGGGACTTGATAATATGGGTGAATGTAGTAACCACAATGTTTTTCATGTGAAACATTCATAAGAGTGTATATCAATGATACTTTAAAAAAATAAAAATAAATAAATAAATAAATAATTGACAAGTTAACTCTAAAATTTTTAAAATGTAAAGGACCTGAAATAATTTTATAGAAATTTTAAAGGATCCACTCCAAAACTACTAGAACTAATATATGAATTCAGCAAAGTTGCAGGATACAAAATTAACACACAGAAATCTGTTGCTTTCCTATACACTTAATGATGAACTAACAGAAAGAGAAATCAGAAAAACAATTCCATTCACAATTGCATCAAAAAGAATAAAGTACCTAGGAATAAACCTAACGAAGGAAGTGAAAGACCTGTACTCTGAAAACTACAAGACACTCCTAAGAGAAATTAAAGAGGACACTAACAAATGGAAATGCATCCCATGCTCTTGGCTAGGAAGAATAAATATTGTCAAAATGGCTATACTACCTAAAGCAATCTACAGATTCAATGCAATCCCTATCAAACTACCAACAGCTTTCTTCAATGAACTGGAACAAATAATTCTAAAATTCATATGGAACCACAAAAGACCACGAATAGCCAAAGCAATCCTGAGAAGGAGGAATAAAACAGGGGGAATTACACTCCCTGACTTCAAGCTCTACTACAAAGCCACAGTAATCAAGACAATTTGGTATTGGCACAAAAACAGACCCACAGACCAGTGGAACAGAATAGAAAATCCAAACATTAACCCAAACATATACAGTCAATTAATATTTGATAAAGGAGCCTTGGATATACAATGGGGAGATGACAGCCTCTTCAGCAGCTGGTGTTGGAAAAACTGGACAGCTACATGTAAGAGAAAGAAACTGGACTACTGTCTAACCCCATACACAAAGGTAAACTCAAGGTGGATCAAAGACCTGAATGTCAGTCATGAAACCATAAAACTCTTAGAAAAAAACATAGGCAAAAATCTCTTGGACATAAACATGAGCAACTTCTTCATGAACATATCTCCCCGGGCAAGGGAAACAAAAGCAAAAATGAACAAGTGGGACTATATCAAGCTGAAAAGCTTCTGTACAGCAAAGGACACCATCAGTAGAACAAAAAGACATCCTACAGTATGGGAGAATATATTCATAAAAAACGTATCTGATAAAGGGTTGACATCCAAAATATATAAAGAACTCATGCACCTTAACAAACAGAAAGCAAATAATCCAATTAAGAAATGGGCAGAGGACATGAATAGACACTTCTCCAAAGAAGAAATTCAGATGGCCAACAGGCACATGAAAAGATGCTCCACATCGCTAATCATCAGAGAAATGCAGATTAAAACCACAATGAGATATCACCTCACACCAGTGAGGATGGCCAACATCCAAACCACAAACAACAACAAATGTTGGCGAGGATGTGGAGAAAAGGGAACCCTCCTACACTGCTGGTGGGACTGCAAATTAGTTCAACCATTGTGGAAAGCAGTATGGAGGTTCCTCAAAAAACTCAAAATAGAAATACCATTTGACCCAGGAATTCCACTCCTAGGAATTTACCCTAAGAATACAGCAGCCCAGTTTGAAAAAGACCGATGCACCCCTATGTTTATCGCAGCACTATTTACAATAGCCAAGAAAAGTAAGCAACCTAAGAGTCCATCAGTAGATGAATGGATAAAGAAGATGTGGTACATATACACAATGGAATATTATTCAGCCATAAGAAGAAAACAAATCCTACCATTTGCAACAACATGGATTGAGATAGAGGATATTATGCTCAGTGAAATAAGCCAAGCCGAAAAAGACAAGTATCAAATGATTTCACTCATCTGTGGAGTATAAGAACAAAGAAAAAAACTGAAGGAACAAAACAGCAGCAGACTCAGAGAACCCAAGAACAGACTAATAGTTACCAAAGGGAAAGAGACTGGGGAAGGTGGGTGGGAAGGGAGGGATAAGAGGGAAAAAGGGGCATTACGATTAGCAGATGTCATGTTGGGGGGGCCATGGGGAGGGCTGTACAACTCAGAGAAGACAAGTAGTGATTCTATAGGATCTCACTATGCTGATGGACAGTGACTGTAATGGGGTTGGTGGGGGGGACCTGATGAAGGGTAGTTTAATAATCATAATATTGCACATGTAACTGTAGATTAATGATCCAAAATAAATTATAAAAAAAAACAAAAAAACAACAACAACAAAAAAAAGAAATTTTAAAGGAACAAAAACGGAAGATGCACACTATCCATTCAAGGCTTAATTTAAACAGCAATCAAGATAATATGGTTATTGACATAAGAACAGACATATAAATGAATGGCATACAGTAGGCCCTCCTCATCCATGGTTTCAGTTACCTGTTGTCAACGGTGGTCCAGAAGCAGATGATTCTTCTGACACTGTCAGAAGGTCAGTAGTAGCCCAGTACTAAATCACAATGCCTACCTCATTCACCTCCATCTCATCATGTAGGCGTTTTATCATCTCTCAACCTCACAAAAAGGGTGAGTACAGTACAATATTTTAAGAGAGAAAAAAGACCATGTTCACATAACTTTATTACAGTATATTGTTATAATTATTCTATTTCATTACTGTTGTTAATCTCTTAGTGTGCCTAATTTATAAATTAAACTTTATCATAGGTATATACGTATAGGGAAAAACAGCATAGAGGGTTTCAGTACACTCTGTAGTTTCAGGCATCCGCAGGGGGTCCTGAAACTTATCCCCTGTGGATAAGGGAGGACTAATATAGATTAGTGTTCTGAAATGGACCCACACTTATATGGTCAAATGGTTTTGGATGTGGTACCAAAGCAATTCAATGGGAAAAGAAAAAATGATGCTGGAAAACCTGGGTATCTACATGTAATAAATAAATGAAGCTCAATCCTACCTCAAGACATAAAAAAAGTAATTTGAGACAGATCATAGACCCAGACATAAAATCTAAAATTTACAAGTTTATAGAAGAAAACAGAGAGAAGTCAGACATTTCTTAAACACAGGAAACAATCATAAGAGAAAAAAATTGGTAAATTGAACTTCATCAGAATTAAAACTGTCTGTCATCAGAAGACACCATATATAGGCAAGCCATAGACCGGGAGAAAATATTCACAAGACATGTCTGACAAAGGAGTTGTATCCAGAGCATACAAAGAACTCCAAAATTCCATTACAAAAAAGATAATCCAATGAAAAATGGATGAAAGACTGGAACAAAAATTTCAGAGGTTAGATGAATGGGCAATGAGCACATGTAAAATTGCACCAGCATCATTAGTCATCAGGGAAAATTAAAACCATAATGAGATACCATTACCTAGAATGGCTACAATTAAATGTTGTAATTTGACAACATCAAATGTTGGTGAGGATATGGAATTTCATACACTATACTGGTGGGAATAAAAAACCATTTCAGAAAAACTTTTGGCAGTTTCTTAAGTTCAACATGTACCTGCCCTTGACACAGCAATTCTACTCCTAGGGATTTGGCCTGGAAAAATTAAATGTATGTCTACAAAAAGATTGTTTACAAATGGTCATAGCTAGCAAGTACTGTATCAGCTAAGAGTATTTACTGTATTAGATTACAGTCTAGAAAGGCCTATCTTGAGTCCTAAAGTGTGTCATAAAAAGCTCCAGATTTTAGTAGTTCAAGATTTATGTTATACGGTATACTAAATACACAGAAATATGGTTAAGTACAGAATAACAGTGCCTACTACTTCAATATGTTGCATTTACACAGAATGTTGGTTTAAGCTGATATGATTTATAAAATAAATTATCACTTTTGTTTCCTTTAAATTTTCAAAAATTCCCACTAAAACAATAGATGAGTTGCTCAAAAAAAAAAAGTCATAGAACCTTTACTCAGGACAGTCTTAAATTGGAAACAACCCAAATGTTCATCAACAGGATAATGGATAATGGGCAACTACAGTACATTCATACAATGGATTACTTACTATTCAGCAATAAGAATTGGACCAATTTCCAATAATCATAACATCATGGATGAATATTATAGATATTATGTGAGTAAAAGAAGCCAGGCACACAGAGTACGATTTCATTTTTATGAAGTTCTAGACAGACAAAACTAAGGTGATAATGTCAGAATCATGGTTACCTAAGGGCTGGAGCTATTAACATGAAAAATTTCTAGTCAGATGGCAATGTCTGTATCTTGATAGGATTTGAGTTACAGGAGGTTAATTATTGTCAAAATGTATACTTAAGATTTTTGCCTTTTGAAATATGTAAATTTTCCCTTAAAAGAAAAAAGAAATCAAATGAAGTATCAACAGGAAAATTTTGGTAATACAAATCTGAGTTTCTTACCGGAAAGGATTATCCCATGGTAACCTAGTCATAGTTCTCTATTTCCTAACATCTAGACAAAGGCATACATGTACAGTTGATATACTCCATATATTTATATGTTCAATCCTGCATCAAACTGGAGAATAAATACAAATTATCACAAATCTCCAAACCAAGAATATAAGACTCATTTGAGACAACTACAGGAATTCAAAGTACCTAGGAGACATCAACTACCCACTCCCTATCATTTTCCTAAGTGGGAGACAGGGAAATTTCTGTATATTGAAGGCCTTGGTGACAACACACAGCACCGAAATTCTTCTTCTAGGTATTTACCTTAAAAAATATTGAAATATGTAAAATTTGATGTGTAAAATATGTACAGAGTGTTCTCTGCAGCACAGTTTGCTTTAAGAAAAAAGCCCGAGAATTCTACATTTATAGTTTCATCAATGGGACAATCAAATAAATTATGGCCTGTCCTTACTACGGAAACACGGCAGTTAAAAGATGGATGTAGATTTATATATATTGACAGGGAAAGAACTCAGAGACAAATTATTAAATGAAAAAAAGCCACAATTATAATACATACTGTATAATTTCATTCATTTATCATATCCATAATTAGAGGTAACTAATATTTTTAAAACAGCATGAGTTTCAGTCCCTGAACTACTCACATTAAAAAGAGAGTCTTAAACTGGAACTCTGCTAAAAAGAGATCAAGCCTTCAAGTTTTTTAAATAGCAAGAAAGTGAACAAACTATTCTTACCAGAAATAAGTGGTTCTTCCATATTAGAGCTTTGTATTTCTATACAGAAAAGGAATGAAACTATCTCTATCACTCTGCTTGAGATACTACTCACGGCTCTGTAACTCACCTGAAAACTGAGTATCTGGTTTAAAAACGCCTTACATATATAAGTACTTTACCATTCTCTAAGTCTTATATACGTTAATTCATTTTGTCCTAAAAACTCTGTGAGGGAGCAAAAATAACCCAGAATTCCAATAAACATTTTATCTTTCGAAATGACAGATTCCATGTCATTTTACCAGGGCATTACTTTTGAATTCGGTTTGCTAATATTTTGTTGAGTATTTTTGCATCTATGTTCATCAGGGATATTGGTCTGTAATTTTCTTTTTGGTGGGGTCTTTGCCTGGTTTTGGTATTAGAGTGATGCTGGCTTCATAGGATGAGTTTGGAAGTATTCCCTCCTCTTCTATTTCTTGGAAAACTTTAAGGAGAATGGGTATTAGTTCTTCTCTATACGTCTGGTAGAATTCAGAGGTGAATCCATCTAGGCCAGGGGTTTTGTTCTTGGGTAGTTTTTTGATTCAATTTCATTGCTGGTAATTGGTCTGTTTAGATTTTCGGTTTCTTGCTTGGTCAGTCTTGGAAGGTTGTATTTTTCTAAGAAGTTATCCATTTCTTCTAGGTTTTCCAGCTTGTTAGCATATAGGTTTTCACAGTATTCTCTAATAATTCTTTGTATTTCTGTGGGGTCGGTCGTTATTTTTCCTTCCTCATTTCTGATTCTGTTTATGTGTGTAGATTCTCTTTTTCTCTTAATAAGTCTGGTTAGGTATTTTATTTTTTCAAAGAACCAGCTCTTGGTTTCTTGATTTTTTCTATTGTTTTATTCTCAATTTTATTTATTTCTTCTCTGATCTTTATTATGTCCCTCCTTCTGGTGACTTTTGGCCTCATTTGTTCTTCTTTTTCCAATTTCAATAATTGTGACTTTAGACTATTCATTTGGGATTGTTCTTCCTTCTTTAAATAGGCCTGGATTGCAATATACTTTCCTCTTAGAACTGCCTTTACTGCGTCCCATGGAAGTTGGGGCTTTGTGCTGTTGTTGTCACTTGTCTCCATATATTGTCTGATCTCGGTTTTAATTTGGTCGTTGATCCGTTGAATATTTAGGAGCATGTTGTTGAGCCTCCATGTGTTTGTGAGCCTTTTTGTTTTCTATGTACAATTTATTTCTAGTTTTATACCTTTGTGATCTGAGAAATTGGTTGGTAGAATTCCAATATTTTTTAATTTACTGAGGTTCTTTTTGTGGCCTAGTATGTGGTCTGTTCTGGAAAATGTTCCATGTGCACTTGAGAAGAATGTGTATCCTGTTGCTTTTGGGTGTACAGTTCTGTAGATGTCTGTTAGGTCCATCTGTTCTAGTGTGTTGTTCAGTGCCTCTGTGTCTTTACTTATTCTCTGTCTGGTTGATCTGTCCTTTGGAGTGAGTGGTGTGTTGAAGTCTCCTAAAATGAATGCATTGCTTTCTATTTCCTCCTTTAATTCTGTTAGTATTTGTTTCACATATGTCGGCGCTCCTGTGTTGGATGCCTGTATATTTATAATGGTTATATCCTCTTGTTAGACTGACCCCTTTATCATTATGTAATGTCCTTCTTTATCTCTTGCTACTTTCTTTGTTTTGAAGTCTATTTTGTCTGATACAAGCACTGCAACTCCTGCTTTTTTCTCTTTGTTGTTTGCATGAAATATCTTTTCTATCCCTTCACTTTTAGTCTGTGTATATCTTTGGGTTTGAGGTGAGTCTCTTGTAAGCAGCATATAGATGGGTCTTGCTTTTTTATCCATTCTATTACTCTGTGTCTTTTGATGGGTACATTCAGTCCATTTACATTTAGGGTGATTATCGATAGATATGTACTTATTGCCATTGCCGGCTTTAGATTCGTGGTTACCAAAGGTTCAAGGGTAGCTTCTTTACTATCTAACAGTCTAACTTAACTCTCTTATTAAGCTATTATAAACACAGTCTGATGATTCTTTATTTCTCTCCCTTCTTATTCTTCCTCCTCCATTCTTTATATGTTAGGTGTTTTATTCTGTACTCTTCTGCATTTCCTTTGATTGTTTTGTGGATAGTTGATTTTATTTTTTGCTTTTAGTTGGTATTTGGATGGTCTTCTTTCTTTGCTATGATTTTATTTTCTCTGGTGACATCTTTTTAGCCTTAGGAGTGCTACCATCTAGAGAAGTCCCTTTAAAATATCCTGTAGAGGTGGTCTGTGGGAGGCAAATTCCCTCAACTTTTGCTTGTCTGGGAATTGTTTAATCCCTCCCTCAAATTTAAATGATAATCATGCTGGATACGGTATTCTTGGTTCAAGGCCCTTCTGTTTCATTGCGTTAAGTATATCATGCCATCCTCTTCTGGCCTGTAAGGTTTCTGTTGAGAAGTCTGATGATAGCCTGATGGGTTTTTCTTTGTAGGTGATCTTTTTTCTCTCTCTGGCTGCCTTTAAAACTCTGTCCTTGTCTTTGATCTTTGCCATTTTAATTATTATATGTCTTGGTGTTGTCTTCCTTGGGTCCCTTGTGTTGGGAGATCTGTGGGCTTCCATGGTCTGAGAAACTATTTCCTTTCCTAGCTTGGGGAAGCTTTCCTCAATTATGTCTTCAAAGACACTTTCTGTCCCTTTTTCTCTCTCTTCCTCTTCTGCTACTCCTATAATGCGAATATTGTTGTTTGGATTGGTCACACTGTTCTCTTAACATTCTTTCATTCCTAAAGATCCTTTTATCTCTCTCTGCCTCAGCTTCTCTGTACTCCTGTTCTCTGATTTCTATTCTATTAACAGTCTCTTGCACCTCATCCAGTCTGCTCTTAAGCCCATTAGTCGACTGTTTCATTTCTGTAATGTCCCTTCTGACTTCATCCCTTACTCTTGCATATTTCTCTATAGGTCCATCAGCATGGTTATAACTTTTATTCTGATTTCTTTTTCAGGAAGATTGTTTAAATCTATCCCACCAGGCCCTCTCTCTGGGGGTGCCTGGGTGATTTTTGACTGGACCAGATTCTTCGATCTTTTAATGGTGATAGAAGTGGTCACAGGCAGGTAACACGTGTGTCAGCTGTGAGAACAAAGTCTTTCCTGCTTGTTGTTCTCCTTGCCCTTCTCTGCAGCCTGTGCCGGTTATCTGCACACTGAGTGGTTGTCTCTGGGATAATCCCCTGAGCTGCCGTGGGTAGGGCTGCCCTCAGGCTAGCCTAGAGCTCTGCAGGGGGTTTCAGCCTTCCCGGTGCGTTCTGCAGCATGTCTGCCGCCCCTTCGTGCCTTCCCGACCTTGCTCTGGCTTCCGCAGCCTATACTGGTTACCCGTACACCGGGAGGCAGTCTCTGGGATAATCCCCTGAGCTGCCGTGGGCAGGGCCGCCCTCAGGCCTGCCTAGAGCACTGCTGGGGTTTGCAGCCATGCCAGGTGCGTTTTGCAGCATGTTTCGGGCCCCTTGGTGCCTTCTGTACCTTGCTCTGGCTTCTGCGGCCCTTCCTGGTTAGCTGCGCGCCCACCGGAAGGAGATCCTGTGTGGTTGCAGTGGGAGGGGCCGCTCTCCTGCTGTTCCACAGCTGTGGCGGATCTGCCTGTCCGTTTGTAGCACCGGCTGGCAGAAACAAATGGCAGGCTGCTTATCACCGTGAGGGGCTTTGGCGGGGCTGCTTTACCCAGCAGCCAGTTAGGGGGCCCGAAATTCTTCAAGAATCCTAGCCTGCTGGGCTGAGTGTGCTGGGACGATTTTGTTCAGCTGTTGGGCCCTTGTCTCTTTAAGACTTTTAAGAAAGTGCCCGCTTTTCTTTTGTCCCAGGGGAGCCGGCTGGGGGGACCCGCTCGCAGTCTCCGTCTCGGATCTGGCCCTTCCGTTTCTCTACTCTCCAGTACACTATGCGATGTGTGTCTGTGCTCCCGGTGCAGATCACCAGGGCTGGTTATTTAGCAGTCCTGTGCTTCCACTCCCTTACCACTCTGATTCTTTTCCTCCTGCTGGTGAGCTGGGGTGGGGGAGTGCTTGGGTTCTGCCGGGTCATGGCTTTGTATTTTACCCGCGTCATGAGGCGCTGAGTTCTTGCAGATGTAGATATAGCTTGGCTCTTGACTGTATCTTCTGGTCTCTCTTTTAGGAATAGTTGTATTTGTTGTATTTTCACAAATATATATGGTTTGGGGAGGAGATTTCTGCCGCCCTGCTCACGTCGCCATCTTCTCAATCTCCATAAATATTTTTAATATAAAATGCAGTGTGATGCAGGAGAAAGCTGGGCGCATCTCTGAGGCGAGAGCAACTGCTTTTCCGGAGAGGAACTGGACTAGCCAGCTACCAGGATCCTTTCCAATTCACACGCTCTCTGCCCAGCAAGAAGGTTTCCTCATAGCTCGGCTTCCCCAGAGCAGTGCAGCTTCAAGAACTCCGCTCCCAGCATCTCCTCCTCTCTACTTCCATCCCCTTGCAGAACACATGGCCCATTCTAACTAGTGCCTCGGGGACATCTACTTTTAACATGAAACACATCCCCAAGACCCCAGCAAGGTCATTTATACTCTATACCAAGTATTGTGGAAAGCACTACACAAAGGATCTACTCAACAACTCTAATAATTTGGCTGGCCTTTGTCTGGGGGTTCCTGGGAGGTAACTCTAATAAATCCTTGGAATTTCCAATGTGATAGAAGTGTCTTTGTTACTGATGCTGTACCCTTGCCTGATAATTTATGCTAATGAGATGACTCAGAGAAGGTACTGTCCATACCAGAAAGACCAACTGTGTGATTAGAGTTGGGGTTTTCAGCCATGTAATAATATTAGTCCCACTTCTAGGAGGGGAAGTAAGGCTGGATTTTGAGTCATGCAGGCAATGATTCAATCAGTCAAACTTCCATAATAAAACCCCAACAAAAACTCTGGACACCAAAGGCTAGGTGAGCCTCCATGGTTGGCAATACTCTGTGTATTGTCATACACTAACATGCAGGAAGATAACGTGTCCCTGAGGACAACAGAAGCTTTGAATTTGGAAATCTTGCCCTACGTATTTCTCCCTTGGACTGGTTCTGAATTGTATACTTTTACTATGAGAAAACTTAAATAGTAAGTACAGCATTTTCCTGAGTTCTGTGAGTCATTCTAGTGAATTATTCAACTTAAGGTAATCTATGGAGAAACCCAAAATTTGTAGCCACTTGATCAGAATTGAGGGTGCCTCTGTGGATCCCCAAACTTGCAGCTATATGTTGGATTGTCATGTGAAGGACTGTGCCCTTACCCTAGAGTTTGGCCAACTTCAGGTAACAACAAAGTTTAGAAATGTCCTTTAAATAAGAGTCTGGTCTAAACTTGGGCCCTAGAGGGCCTTTCATATATTAAGTCCCCTCTCTCATCCCTCAAGGTATTTGTCTGTCCAAGTGCAGGTCACCAGAT
>JAVSCE010002848.1:0-58748 GCA_032199065.1 Smutsia gigantea
AACTGTTTTTGGTAGTGGTGGATATGCCCTAAACAGTATTAAATATTTAATATAAGCTCATTAAAGGCCATGCAAAGACTTCAGAAAGATGTCAGATTTATAGAAAAATCTAAGAGGCTAGAGAACCTTTTAAAACATAAATAGAAGAATAATAATCAATTTTACAATTTTTGAGAGTGTGATTACAATAGTCCTTAAACTTAGTAAATCTTTTCTATAGGATACTTTTTTTCTCATCCTTGAACTGGTAGGGAAAGGATGAGGCAGGCAGACTTGGTGTTCTTATGCAGTATTTTACATGAAATCAGCATGAAAAGTTTTCATTTATTGGTGTTTTTATTTTTGTTCTGTAATGATGAACTCCACTCTGGGTATTTATTTTAAAAGGTTTAGGTATGTGTTATATAAAAGAAATGATTGGAGAAATAAGTTGCCAGGTTTCCTACTTAAGTTTTCTGAGTGATATAATTGGAATTAAATTATTAATGGGAGATACTTTAAAAAAGATTGTTTTATGATCTTCTATTAAGGAATTTGCAATTCATTTTAATATTTGTAGTTTGATTTATATTAAAGATAATGCAATCTATGTCCAATTAACAATACATGGCCAATGTAATGTGATTTCCAGATCATGCAAATGGAATAAGCTAGAAGAGGGGGTAAAACTCAATTCTTAACCTCAGATGTAATTTGCTGTGCGAGTTCTGGCAATTTTAAATGACATTGCACTTTTTAATTTTTCCAAAGGCTCAGCAGCAAATTTATCCCAATCAAGAAAGCCTATTATTAATTTACAAGGACAATTGTAGGAGTCTTTATAATTTCTCTGTGCAATTATTCACCATAAATTGCCAATGGTAAAATACAAGGAGTTTGTAAAAAAATAAGGACTATTATTTGTCTTGGGCTTGAACCCTCTTCCTAAGTCTTCAACATCTTCCTGAAGCGCTGGTGCTACTGGCTCCCTGTGAAACATCACATGCGTTGTGAGATGCTGGACACTCGTGTTCTGAAAAAGGGAGCAGCACAAGAGCTGCTGCAGAGGCGACCCTGGCCTCTAGCGGATTCCTGCACTCGGCCTGTACCGCTGAGCTGCAGACCCTGGACTTTCATATGAAAAGACTCTTTGTTCACCACTGAATGGCATTAGGCATGGACTTGCTGAGGGGCCACCATGAAGCCTCGCATGAGGAGGGCAAACACTAGCCAGAAAACACAATACGGGAATCATAGCTGGACACATCCCTGCGTTTTTGTGCAAAAATGCTTATTTCGCACATAATTTTGCTAGTAATTTGGTGTTTCGGTGCGTTCCACATACGCTTTCTTAATGACAGACTAAAATACATTTTATTTTTCTCAGTGTATTTTCTCTATCTGTTGTGTGTTGAGAAAGGGGATCGTACTGGATGTACAGGTGTTTGTGGTATTACTTTGCACTGGGAAAGATACTCAAACTTGTTATTCTAATAACCAGATCATTTTCCTTGTTGTAACTCTTTCTAATATAAAGTCACATGAAGCCCAAAAATATAGTGTGAGATGTAAATACTCAGACCTTGAAGACACAGTATCTGACAGCCTTATTCTAATAATCACGGAAATTCTTTGGTTTAATTATTGTGTCTCTCGTAGCCAAAACTTCACTCTCCCCTCAGCAATGTCTGGTCTCTTTTCAGCATAACCAACAGAAGCACCATACAAAAGTCTTACAATGGATGTCTTAATCTCTCTGTGTGCTTTTAGAGCATTATTTTGAATTCCATCATGCTGCCTTTTTTCTTTCCTCTTCTGAAGTTTTATTACAGCAGCAGAATTCCCAGGGAGCTTTGGGGGCAAGGTTCACATAATATAGCCCTGAAGTTTTGCTTAGGTGGAATCTGTCCGCCCCATTCCTGGCCATCTTTTGATGATCTTTCTATTTCAAAAAGATTCACTGGGTAGAGTCTTATAACATTAGCTGTATGTAGTTTATTTTTTATTTTTTTATTTACCAGACAGTGAGCATCTACAACCCTTTCATGATGCTTGCTTTCTCTGACCTCACAGTGACAAGGCATCTTGTTCTTTAACATTGAGAGAGGCAGAAAAATGCTTGAGTTGCTCAATGTGTGCCTTCTATACCAGTTTCAAAATGGCTTATTCTTCTGGTTTCCATGGTGACAATTAACACTGTTTCAAGGCATTGTTCCAGTCTCCATTTGGGCAGAATTTTCGGTGTGATTTTTAACAAAAAAAAAAAAAAAAAAAGGTTTAGGAGGGAAAAAAGCCTTTAACATAACTGTCAAAAAAGTTATCTCAATCAAGTCTTCATGCATTTCTAATTATATTACTTCAGAAATCTCTGTTTTTTGCTGGCTTTGTTTCCTAATTCAATTTTAGCATCTTAAAAAGTGAATAAGGGTTTTCTAAAATCTTCTTAAACTCTTGGTTAAAACATTGAGTATATATAGTTATTTTTAACTCTTGTTTTTTAAGTTTTATATATATGTACACACACACACACACACACACACACACAGGAGTGGCATTTAGAATGGGAGTTAGATGGTGTCTTTAGATCATTCACACATCTATTAGGAAGCTTCATTAGTCAAAATTGAATTGGCCAAGCAAATACATTTAATAATGTAAATATACCCTTTCAATAGAGTGTATTTTGTTTTTGACTAGACAGAGAGGCCACAGCAGGTGCTGTGGGGAAATTAAATACTAGATGCTTATTTACCTTAGCACTTAAGAAAAGCCACCTGACTTTAACTTTGTTAATCTCATTTTTGGCTATACAAGAATAGGCCATATCATAACATACCCAGACTAGAGGACACAATGGGGCAGCCTCTGCTCACTTACTGCTGTGGGTAGAATGAATATGAAGATTAAATTATCTTCTCACTACAAGATAAAGCAGCCCTACTTGATAGGATGACTGAGCACTGATAGAGCCTACAGTTGGTTCTCCCGATATAATGCTTCTAAAAAGATGTTAGAGACAGAAGAGCAAAAAGATACTAGCACCAACAAAAATCTAACGGTCCTGGCATTATTACATATATATATATTCAGCTTGTGGCCCTAAATCATATCAGATTCAACCTTCAGAGTACTTCAGAAATTAAAATAAATATTTTCACCTTAGGTTACATGACATTCTAGTACCTTAAATGCACATACCAATACATCTACAATTCGATGGATTCTCTCAGCTTTTACAGTTTGAAGGCATTGTTCATCAATCACATTGTTCACCAAGCTGTTTACACAGTAGGTTACATGGTGACAAGATGAAGAGCACATAGAAAGACAAGATTTTTTAATGTAATAACCTGTAATAGCTGTTGCAGTGACTATGTCTACCACATTTCACAAATTATTTTATTATGCCTGAAATTAATTTCTTTTTATATTTTTATTATTTTAATACTGTCATTTTCATGGGACACATCTAAACTGTTCTCTTTCTTGACTGATCTGCTGTGTAGGAACCATTAAAAGTTAGGATAAGAGAGGGCAAGTGCTTATCACAAGTGAAAGTGATGACTGGTCAAGGCTGCTCGCAGGTGGTGCAGCCAGAGGATTCCCTGTCAGTTAAGGCATGTGGCATAACCTATAGGCTTGACTATGATTCCTCTGCCTGCCTGAAGTGCTGGTTCCTCCAATATTATGTCAAAGAAGTCTCACCAAATTAATTATGTAAATTTTTGTCAGCAACTTCATCATTAGGTGGGAATCTGATTACATAAAGCACATTGCCCTCTCCTCCAATCATCACTCTGATAAATAAAACACTGTATTTCTAGAATACTTGCTGAGTGTAGAGTCCAGAAAACTCAAGTGGACAGTGTGTTATTCTAAGTATTGGAGTAATGTGGTCCTGGTAATTATCTACCATTAGAAAATGCAATCAGAATTTCCCATGAATCACAGGCCAAATTCTGAAAGAGCTATAAAGCAACTCTTGATTTTTTTCATTATGCATATTCATGTAATTTTGGATACTCTGACACCCTGCTCAACATTCATTAATACTATGAAATGCTCTAAATCATCTCATTTAAAACATTTTGTTCTGTGATCCACAAATGACTAACATTTGGGAAAGTTTACGTAATACAAATAATGTGCATGCTTAGTGTAAATGAAAGATTAAAGTAAGAAACTAAAAGTATGCAAACATATGCACACAAATGCTGAGCATCTATTAACCGTAACAAGTATTTCACACCTTTTCCTTTGCTGCTTCCTATTGTATTTTAGTCTGGGCTCCCATATAACATCTTGTTTTCAAGGTGAATAAAATACCCAAGTGCATGGGCATGTTTTGAACTTGTTGATTTGCTACTTTGCCCAGACAAAAGCTTTGCTTATTAGATCTGATAAAATGCTCATCTGATAAATCAGCTCAGGTTGGGCAGTAAAGCAGTCCTACCAATGAAGGGCCTCCCGAGCTAACTTTTGTGCCTCAAGGAAAGAAGTTTTGGAACTGCCATTATATTTTGGAAATGTATTAAAATTGTAAAATATGTTTAATTTTTTAACTAGAATCTAATTTTCTACTCAGAGATGTTTTTACATATATTTTAAAAATACAGCCACAGTCATTTATAGCTGTCCAAAATATAGGATTTTCTAATCATAAAATTATCCAAATAATTATTTGAAGAGAATCACTATAATAACTGTCATATTAAATAGCACTTATATTATCTCTAGCAAAACATGTTTCAGGAGAGACTCTCTTGACAGTTTGTTAGAATACAGTATAAATTGGGGGATAAGGTTCTGTTATCGGTTGTGATGTTTGAGTACATTTTACAGTAATCAATAAGGAAGCTTAGATTTGTGACTATTCCTAAAGCACTGGTTTCCTTTTTCCTCTCTTTATGTGCCTCTTCTCAAACCCACACAGAGTTTTTAAGTAAGAGAAAAATGACAAAATGTTAACTGAGAATTCAGGGGACTTACAGGGTTAAGAAGTTACACAATCCTTAGGGATCACGTAATCTACACCACTCTGATCCTGGGCCTTTGTGGGACAGAGAGGAGAGATGTGCAGTACTGTGGGGCCAAATGTCAACCAAAAAATAACTAACATTAAGTCTCTCTAGACCAAGTATTTTCCTATTTGGAATATTTTAAGTTAAAGATCAAATTTGTGTTTTTTAATTTGAATGTGTGCTTTAAACTTTAGTTTAAAAAGACATAAATATTACTCAACTAAATGGAATATCTTGGATTTTATGTATGGGTAATACCTGTATTTTTAACTGTCTTCAGCAGTATTCCTCAACTGTTCAAGCCACTTAGGCTTAGCCTTCCCTTGAAGCGTATTGGGAACAAGAACTTTTAACACCCATGAGCGTCACTAACTCTGCTCAGAGATTTTCTAAGAACGCCTCTCTCCCTGATAATCTCTCTCTCTCTCTTCTGTTTTAGCGATACAGTGTGGAAATGTCCATCAGGGACCTGAAAAAGATGGAGCTGCTTAGTAAGGTTGAAGCTTTGAAGAAAGGTGGCGTTTTACTACCAAATGATCTCCTTGAAAAAGTGGATTCAATTAATGAAAAATGGGAACTGCTTGGGGTATTTGCATTTTTATTACTGTTTGCTGGTTATATGTGTATTTTTTGTGTAGTGAAGTACTCTATCTGTCTGATTTCTAATTTGAGGCACAAATATCTCTTTCAATTCACTACCTACATTTCAAACAAGCTATTCATGCTATTATGGGGGAAAAACACGGCTTTTCCTCTTCTGTTGATTTTTTTTTTTTTACTCTGCACTTGTCTCCTCTCAGGTTTTAATAATTTTGGCTCTTTAATACATAAAAAAGTAAGTAAAATATGCCATGTATTATGGGTATGCACCAAGTCAACTATAATGCAGTATATCTGATATACACTGACTGTCATGCTTGAATGAATGTTAATAGAATTTATTCTGAAGGCACATGTTAGAGACATCCAGTGTTTAACTATTTACTGTACCCTTCAGATGAAAAGTGGAGTTGTTACTACAGCTTCCAAGTCACACTGAAGCCACCAAAGATGCAAATCTGACCCAAATCTGACTAGCAGAATTAAATCGGCCTCCGTTTTGTGCCTCAATTTCTAGCTCACTTTTAACAAAAGCCAAAAAAAAAAAAGTTTCATGTAATTCATTTCACGCAATGATGGGCTGGGTCTCAGCCAAAGACTGAGATGCCAGAATCTGGCAAAAAGGCAATATAGAGATTCCGTTACCCAGAGACCAGGATGGCACTGTGCAGGAGACAGTGCTGTCCTTTTGTTGGAAGACAGCTGAGAGAGAGAGGTTAAACTGTATTTTTTCATCAACTTCTCTCCTAAATTGCCTTCACTTCAAATGAAGGGTAAGCTAAATTTGTCAATTACTTAAATGATGAATTATAACAGCTAAGTATGGGTGGTGTCAGTTATGGAGCATAATTTTGCATGCCTTCCATTTCCTGCCTTTTTTTTAAAGAAATAATACTCCAAAAATATTTTGAATAAGAAACTCTCCATGTACCTTGATGACTCGGAGGAATGCCAGTGTTCAGTTTATGCCATGCTTAATCTAGGTGATTAAAAACTGCAAGTTTAAATCCTTGCTTTCTCATCTAAATTCACTACACTCTGCAGTTGTGCAGAGTAACTTAAAACGTTAAAAGTTTTTACTCTGACCTATTGTTACATTACTTTTTGATAGTAATTAATGGCTTTTACTTTATAATACGGTGATTTAAATCAGAACCTACCAAGTTTTACAGAATTCATTGCTCTCATACAGGAGAAATGGTGTGTGACATTTTAAAAGGTTGTTTACTAAACAGATGAGAACAACAACTTTCTGTGCTTGATAAAGCAGTGGCCTATGTTGTATTTTCATGTATTTCTAATTGATAAATAACTAACAACAATCCTTTTTGAAAATTGTGTGAAGTATGTAGATTGCTTTCTCAACAAAATTTTTAAATCAACACAGTATTTTTAAAAGAAACAATATTTAGCTTTCCTTTTTGAGTTAGATATCTTAAAAATGGTTGCCATTTTGACACAAGTATCATTCGAATACAATATATAGAATTTTATAATGATTAGCGGGAGAGAAGGATAGAGGGAAGATTTTAACAGAACCGATGGCACACTGACACCACCATGCACACTGTTTTAATTGGCATGATTACATTTTAATTGGCATGAAAAAAATTTAAAGACAAGGGTTTTAACTTCTAACAATAGTAAAATAGGGGGATATGGTTTTTAATATTACTTTCATCTAAGGTGAACAGTGTGGAATGGAAATACATTAGAATGAAATGTCAGTGGTGCGTACAGTTTAATCTGTGAAATTTTGTCCCCTGTGCTGCATATTACTCTGTCTCAATTGCATATTAAACAACCCTATCAAGGCAGGCATTGGCATCTGCTCTGCTGACACAAATTGTGAATTAAATGAAATTGATGTCCTCTGTCGTGTATTTATGAAGACGGACCATTCTCTGAAGTATTCTGTTTATGAAGAATTTATGATTGCAAACTGTTCCAGAACAAAAAAGTGGCAATAAATTCTTTTTTGTGACCCTACCCTCCAAGGGCATTGATTTCACCTCCTGCTGCTACTTTCGTTACAGCATAAAAACAATAGCTAAATCTGGATTCCACTGAGGGTCTTCAAATTATCAATATTTGCACCACGAAAATACAAGGGTGTTGCCAAGAAAGGCTATTTTTCTGTTACGATATCCTAAACATACTGTTTACAGAATGCCACACAGCAGATGAATGTTTGCTGACTTAACTTTATTTGTGTTTTAAAGGCTTATTTTGGTAGGTGTGATTCATCATTACAGATTAACTCCTACCAATTCTCCAAAGAGAGTGTTTTCCTCCAAAAAATTTTTTAAAGTCCTCCTGACTTCACCTTCATACCATAGTACTTAATCTAAAAAGGCTTCAAGTGTAGGTGGACTGAGACTTATTATAACACATATGTTAGAAAGTCCAGCATCCACAAATGCTAAGTGGGAAGAACTGTGGGGTTGAACAATTTCCAAGTCAAGTAAAATCAACAATAGCACCAAGGCTACCTCTTCTTAGCAGCCCTCAGTCATATGGTTTGGGGAATTGTACTTCAAAACAATAAAAAAGGGAATTTAATTCTCCATGCACAATCTTCCCTTAGCCTCTTAAGTATATTGATTAATGTCAAATTAATGTGGAGAATTTTTTACTGTAAACTCCTGTCATGAGAATTCAAATGAATTTTTATATCAGTGACCATGGTGAACTTTTGGGTCAAATCTCCTTTCTGTTAAGGAAATTATACATGAATGAGGTCTTCTTAAGCCTCTAGTGGTAGTCAGAACACACATTGCTCAAGCGTTCAAAAATCCTAAATGGAACAATGAGTTAATCTGAACCGACTGTCGCTTGTGAGGTGGCAGGTGCTGCTGGACCCCTTCCCAGTGGCTCTTGTTACCAACCAAACTGTGGTATGTTTTGGTGCCTAAGCTAATCTATTTTTTTGGTTTTTGTTGTTGGTGTTTCTTGTTTTTGTTTTTACTGTGATGTATTAGAAAACCTTAGGAGAGAAGACCCAGGACACAACGGCGGGGCACAGTGGGTCGGGTCCCCGTGACCTGCTCTCTCCTGAGAGCGGAAGCCTGGTAAGGCAGCTGGAGGTCAGGATCAAAGAACTGAAAGGGTGGCTAAGAGATACAGAGCTCTTCATCTTCAATTCCTGTCTGAGACAAGAAAAGGAAGGAACAATGAATGCTGAGAAACAACTGCAATACTTTAAGGTAATAAAAAAACAATCAAAGTTGATAAAAAGCTTTCTTTATGGTGGGGATGAAATATTTATCAAGTGCATAAAGTATTATACCCATGTATCTATGTATCACTGTGCACTTAAATGTTTCCTTGAATTTATAGACACCATCCACATTTCTTATATGCCAGCGTCTGTATGTGTATAAAGATGAACATTTAGCATATAAAATACACATTGTATAGAAGAAATCTCTGCTGCTTGTGTGTTTTATGTAGTGTGCAGGGAGAGCTTTGAAATTAAAAGCAGACCAAAAACAAACCCTGAAGATTACTGAGGATTTTGGTAGGCAGACCAAAATGTTCTAAAATAATGTGGCTAAAAATACTTTCATAAATTGGTATGATAAAAGCACATGATGTAATTGAAGACCATTAATGTTACAAACAGAAACATAATTTTTACATATGAAAGAATCAACTATTCATGGAGAGAAGAAATAAAGTAAAAGAGGTTCCTATATTGCAGGCATACTGCATTGTAGAAAAATGCCAACCTTAGCAACACAGCTGTGTGCCTGTTCACTGCATGTCCATGAAGAAGAAGCCTTCCCTCCTGCTTATTTCCATGGTTTACACAGTATCTATTCAAAAGCAACTTAAAATTCAAATATTTTCCTCTTATTGCTCACACCAGCCTGTCCTGCGTGAACCCTTCTATAAATGCAGTGATTCTTCAGGCTCTGCCTGGTGTCAGCCAGAGGCTTTGGGGTTGTAGAATAGAAAGTTAGTGTCCAGAAACCTTCTGTCATGAAAGATCTTAAAAAGGTGACAGGGAAAATACAAGAAGGAAGGCACTTTTGGGGACCAGGCAACTGTTTCTTCTCAAAACCTTCCACAACCAGATTTTATTTATCTCACACCCTCTGCCCTGCAATCCTCCAGCAATCAATCAGAGAATTTAGTCACATGGGGTTCACTTTCCCTCTGCCATACGGACAGGCTCTCCTGCTCACCTGCCTACCCCAAGAAGAGGCATCCTCAAAGGTGAGACCACAATACTTGCCAGTAAAACTCTCTGCATTACACACTTACAAGTGGTTTTGGTTGGAAACCTCCTCTTCTGCCATTGACTTGACAAAACCAAACTGGAAGTTAAATGAACTTGCCTAGGTAAATGCATTTCACTGTCTAATATCTAATATCCCCATGATTTGTTATTTCATCTTTATTTGTCTCATACAAACCCCCATTGCAGGGAAATGGAGTCTTAAAATATTTTACTCTGTGTTATGTGAACTTAACATGCACCTTATAAAGCATCCTGATCATTAGTAAGTTGCATGTTGTGAAATACATTTTTTTTCTCTCTAGTATCTATATTGCAGCTTTAGTAAGCTGATCAGTGGTCCCAGCCAGTTGTGTGACCTTGGTTATGTATCTCATACAATACCTTAGTGCTTCAATTTCTTCATCCGTAAAATGGGATGCTGATAGTATTTATCTCATACAGTTTTGAGCTCACATATGTAAATTATTATTTCTACTTTTTTGTAATGGTGCGTTCATAAGGGTTAGAAATTTCAACATTATAAGCTCAAATGTGTTACATATAACTGGAAACAATAACAATAAGGAGATTTGTTGTTATAATTATTTAAATACCTACTTATGTACCCACATATATATAGATATTTTAAAATAACATTTTTTCCCCAAATTCACTGTTGTTATAAATGGAAGTATGAGCAGTTCTGCATCAATTTTGTTGATGCTTTCAAAGGACATTAGCTTTATGCTTTAGCTTTGTATAGTATCATCAACATCATTTTAAGCTGGTCCTACTAACAAATTTAAAAGAGTTTAAGAGACAGAGACAGAAAAGGCGAGAGAGGTCTCCAGGCTTCCAGATCATTAGCTAATTCCTAGGAGTCCTAGTCATTTGCTAACTAACACTTCCTAGCCACTAGGGGAATATTCACTACACTTAATTCATTATTTACTATGTGCTTCTTAGAGCCTGAATATAATCATAGAATTTTTATTTCAAAAGTACCAGAGACTATCACATGCTTTTTGCTATTTTATTTTATTGCTTTTACACCCCACATTTATTTATTTAGCTATTTTAAAAATAATATAATAAACACAGAGATTTTCCTACCTCAAACAAAAGGCAGGACCTTAGGTGATTATGTACACCTCACCATATGGTTTCTCCAGCCCTATTCCATGCCCTGCTCTCCTCACCTAAGATAATCATGAACCCCGTACTCTTTATTCCCTTGCTTTCTTTTAATAGAAAAGAATATTTTTTAAATTTTAGTTGTTTTTAACTTTATTAAAAGGTAATCATGCTGTATGTTATATCTTAGGACTTTTTATTTTACTGTTATAATGACAAGCTTCATTCATGTCATTGAATAGGGTTGTAATTCACTTTTTTTGAGAATTGTGTAATATTATGTTTTGAGTATATACATGTATCTCGTTGAATGCTAATAGCAACCTTATGAGGTTTGTATTAGGATCCTGATTTTGCAGATACAGAAACAGGCATATGGAAGTTAAGTTTTGTGTGTCCAAGGCCACATATAATGAGTTGTAGAATTAAGTTTTGAATCCAAGTCTGCGTGACTCTAAAGCCTATTCTCTGGACTACCATGCAAATTGACATTTACTTATATTTCCTGATATTTACTGAATGCCTTTCCACACCAGACGACTCAAAAGGAAGAGCAGAACAGAACTAAATGTCACTACTTCTTTGTGGTAGGTTTATCAGTCACAGTCAGTCTTCAGCAGTTTGGTCCAAGTAGCAAATAGCTTTAGCTACTGAGGATCTTGGGAGGTGAAAATATTTGTTCTGTTTTATACTTTTGTACTATATCAGTGTAAATTATTTTGTCATGTGTCATTTTTTAAATTGAAACTATTCAAACTTTTGGAGATTATGGAGCCTTAATGATTTTTCCTTATGACCTGAAACTCCAGTCCCTTACAAAGTTTTGACCTCAAGACATGTGATTGGATAAGCTAAGTGGATCTAGCATGCTGGCACTTTTTTTTTAAAGGGAGTTTATGCATGTCTGTTGGAATAAATCTTTCCTAGACAGATTTATAAGTATTTCTGGGCTGTTCACTCTTTAGCTCTTAGTGTATGATTAATCAAGTGTTTTGTATATTACATTCATTGAAAAAATGAAACCAAATGTTTGTAATACAATAATAATGTAATATAATGTTTATAACCTGTCAGAATCATAATTGGTAATAAGCATTTGCAGAATAAAAATTTTTACTTACCGCATGTCCAAAGAACAGATATCCTCTGTCTTTCTAAGTGATAAAACCGCTCAGATAGGAGAGTTAGTAAAGACCCTTTATGTGTGGCACATCTTTGCCATGTCCCACCTTTTCTTAGGAGTTGCCAAATGCCTCCTGCCACCACTGGTCACACAGAAGACAGGCTTTATCCATAGGATTTAGCTTCATGGGTCACTGTTCTCTAAAATCTCAGGCTTTTAATAGAATGAATTCTTTTATATGATACCCAGAGTGATGGTAGATAAGCCACTGTGCTCTACCCAGGAGAACAAGAGGGAGGGTGCTGCGTATAAAAAGGAAGACCCATCACTTTTTAGTCACAACTGGACAAGAGTAAGGATCAGGATCTTAAATTTTCAGAGAAAGAGAAAAAGCAATTGTGGAATGTATTCTTTTTCTTTAATGCAGCAAGTGTGATAAATGCGTGATTAGACGTAAGGCAAAATTCTGCCTAAGAAAGAAAGAGTCAAAGCCCAGCGCGGAGATGCAGGAAGGTGTGGGTGCCTTGGGACAGAAATGCGGAATTGTCAAGGAGTGAACACTCCGTGACAACAAATGCAGGGAGCACGTCAGAGATTTAATGAGGCCAGCTGGCAAAGGGCCCCTCAGAGCTGTGTGTATACAGCTTCAATGCCATTGGCTGGAAAGCACTACTTTTCACCGATGACCCTTCAGAGAGAAAAGAAAAGAATTACTTGATCATATGTTCCTTGTATTCCATAACCAAATTCATTATTCTAAAGACTCAGACTGGGGAGAAATTATCCATTATCAGCTAAAGGAAGCTGCAACACTGACGGGCCCAGAACCAGCCTGGGAAGGACAAGTTTAGACCTGCCAAGAGGTTCTGTCATCAGGAAGGTGGATGAGTGAAATCAATTTGGGAACCTTATCAATGATTAAAGGCCCCAAATTTGCTTAGCAATTTAAATTTGACCACGCACTTTTATATATGTTATTATATATAACACTTGCACTAATTATGGAAGTTGAAAACTGTGATCACTTTCTTGTGTGTGTGTTTATTTTTATGAATGAAGAAATTCAGATGTGAAAAGTTAATGAGACTTGTTATAATCCATACAGCAAACAGCAGCACAGACAGAGCAAAAGCCATGATCTCTGGGTTCAAATTCCAATATTCTCCCATCCAGAGACCCTTCAAATTAGACCCTCCCATTCACTGACCCTTCAAAATAAAAACTGAAACCTTGTTTTATTCTAAAGCAAGGGTTGGCAAAACATTTTCTGTAAAAGGCCCAATAATACAATCTTTGTTGCAGTTACTTAGCTCTGCTTTTGTAGCATGGAAGTAGCCACAGACAATATGTAAATGAATAAATACAATGTGTTCAATAAAACTAATTTACAAACTGTTTACAAAAGCAGACTGTGGGCTGGATTTGGCTCATGGGCCTTAGTTTCCAAGACCCTGCTCTAGATCCCCAAAATTATCATAAACATGGCGATGGCTACCATCTGCAGCTGCTTTATGGAATTGCATTAGGAGGAAAAAGACATTCTTTTAATAATTGTAACAATGACAACTAATGCTTATTCAATGCTCAGAAGAAATTGCAGTTTCTAAATGTTTTACCTGCATTTGCTTATTTAATCCTCATCAACGTCCTGAGGCAGGCAGTTTATTATCCCCTATTTATAGATGAGAAAACAGAGGCAGGGAGAATTGAAGTTTGTCACTCAAGGTCATACTGCTGTAAGTGATACAACCAAAAGTCAAAGGCAGAAGGTCTGTTTTCGAATCTGCCTCTGCTTTGTAGGCTCAGTAGTTGTTGCTTCAAAGATCTCTTTCTGTAAAGAAAAAAAACCACATTAACTGTTAAGTTATTCTATTGTTCTTCAAGTATGCCATTTCTGAATACTTGGCAGCCAGCTGGAGGAAGTAAGTGAGTCAATATCTTAAATCTTGGAAATTAAAATTTTTAGAGTAGGATCTTTAAAAGGATTTCAAATTAACTATGAAATGTGTAGCATACTAAATAATTACTCTAAAAAGGCATATCACTAATGTACTTTAACAAAACAAAGAGACAAAGAGCTAAATACAGTTAATATGTTTTAAGAAATATTTTCCCAAATCTTACTGTATAATTTCCAGAAATAAAAAAGGACTAGCCTGTCTAAGACATTTAGAGGGAATTTCCCATGTCTACCATAAGCCAATATCAAATGGCACCATAAATAATTACACTTCCTGTGTCCCCCCCAAAAACCCAAATTTTTAAGGAGATTAGGTTAAAAGATGAGAGAAAATTATTTTGAAAGTTTTGAGATATGAGAAAGAAGGCCTTGGTTCCTACAGGTCCAGAATCATCCATCCCTGGAACCTTTACAAACCTTGTAATGACAATGTTGTCAAAGCTGCAGAGAGTTCACGGTCGTTCACACTGGCTGTAACAGAAGCACGCATAGTGCTTTCAGAATCAACAGATACCAGACAGGTTTTAATCCTTTCTACATGTCTTAGATAAAGTTTTTTTTAAAAAAAGCTATTCTATTAACTATGTATGTTCATCAAAAGAAAATACTGAATTCAGCTTTGTATCAGTTGTTTTTCCCCACCATATGTAAAAATCCATTACCTAACACTTCTTTGGGAGCAATTTTACATAATTGGGTACAATCCAGAACCGCCTTTTAAAAAATTTGGCTGGGTTAAAGTTGTAATTCAAAGATAGACTTAAATAAATGTTATTCATACTACCATCTGGGAGTAGTGGGAAGACCCACAGAAAATTTTTATAGGCAATCCCAATGCAGCCTTCTAAAGTAAAATAAAATGGAACAACAGAGGCCTAATTCTTTCTGGGTACACCTTTTACTAGAAGATGCTGAATGATTCTGTGACAGGGATGTTCTTCCCCTGAGTTGAGGATACAAAGATGTAGCAGTGTACTCATTTCATGAGTACCATTTCATTTGTATCACTTGTGTTATTTCTACCCAGATTTATGGAAGTTGAAGACTGCAGTGATAATATAGAAAGATGAAGGAGAGCTCTCTTCCATTCTTCATTGATGCCTAGAAAACCAGATAGAACTGCTCAGAAACTACAGTGATGAACGTTGCTGTTCTTAATTGATATCTTAACATTAATTAAATGTTATTTTGATTAGTGAACTCATATTAGGAAGAGACTGGGAGAACAGAACTGCAAAGGTATCTCCATGCTCTCCATTCTAGGTGAGTGCAGGATTGGAGTAGTGGATCTCATCTCATCACCATAGTGTAGGGGCTTAAGCATGTAGGTTCAGGATGCTTGGATTTATCCTCGCTCTGCCTGTTTCTAGTCCATGATCTTCCTTAAAGTCTCAGGTTTCTCATAAAGGGGAATAATGGTATCACTTATGTTAGAGTGGTTATGATTGTTTAATGAGATAATATATATGAAAACTACTTAAAATAAAGCCAAAATATATTTTGGCTATCAGCAGTCTAAAGACTATATATAAACCTGTCCTTTTTGAAAGCAGAATTTTAATACAACAGGATAAATAGATAAACAGATACAGGAAATCCATGGGGTTTTAGTTACTTCAGGTGAGTGGTATAATCTATAGAAACTGAATTATCTATTACTTGGATTGTTGACCTAACATCATCTAGGTAAAACCAGAGGAATCCTTTCAATCAAAAGAAGGTCAGGGAGACCTTCTCTTCTCAAGACTAGGAAAAAAGGAGGTAATTAGAACACCTCCAAAGTTTACCCTTTGACCTGTTGAAAGGACAGCTTTTTGGGGGGGTGCAGAAAAACCAGGTCCCACATTATCAAATGTGGCTATTTTTCAGCTTTTGAGCAAGGTGGCAAAGCAGTTACTTGGAGTCCATTTTCTATCCCATTTTCTGTCTCCCTGACCTTCTTTTGTAAACACTCCTTTTATATCTTAATCATTTTTATTTCAGATTATTGCTCTCCACACACACACATACACACATGCAAACACACACACACAATTAGACTTCCATTTAAGGAGATAAACAATTCTTTTTTTATGGTTCATATTCAATTGCCAATCATCTTCTGTAACTTTACTATCACAACATTCTTTTATAGCTTACCAATTAATAATATTTGTTGAATACTCTCATTAGGTTCTGTTAGTTGGCAACATTATGATCTAGAATTTTCAGCTGGATAATCTTGAGAAATACATTTCTCTTTGCCTGATATTCTTTATTTGTAAATTGATAAATTTAAGTTTTTGATTGAAAGGATTCCCTTCAACTCTAGCATTCTGTGATTCTATAATAGCCATCTTTTTCCATTGGCAAATTTATTCAGCTATAGATGTCATTTAGTTCCCCTAAACAATACTTCCAGTCTGGCACAAAACTTCTGATATAGCACCAATTCTATGTGTGAATTCATGTTTACTTCATTGAAATGACACTTTAGAATGACGATGGCATCTTCTGAACCAAAGTTGCAGTGTTACTGCCTTTGGCACCATCGTAGCCAACTTTCTCTTTGTACCCATTTCTTTTCTAACATTATATCTTTATAATGTGAATAGAGATGTTGGTCTAAAATAGAAAAGGTCTTCCTAGTTATGAATTTTAGTCAAGATGGCGGCATAGTTTATATATGTAGGTATATATTATACTCATTTATATATATTTATATGTATGTTCAGAAATCATCAGGACTGGTTGATTTTAAAGTAGAAAGAAATTTACCAATAAATTGCTGGTGCAGTGATGACAAGCAGATGTACAAATCTGTAAGAAATGGAAGAAAAGGACTTCCGGGAAGATGGCGGTGTGAGCAGGGCGGCAGAAATCTCCTCCCAACACTATATTTATCTACGAAAACACAGCAAATACATCTATTCCTAAAAGAGAGACGAGAATACACAGGAAAGCGCACAGCGTGCAGCTACACCCGAGAGGACTCGGCACCCCAAGAGGCGGGTAAGATACGGAGCCGCGACCCGGCGGGACCCGAGCCCTCCCCCACCCCAGCGCACCGGCGGGAGGAGAGGATTCAGAGCCGGGAGGGAGTGGAAGTGCACCCCGCGAAGTAGCCAGCCCCGGTGATCTGCACGGGGAGCGCTGACCCACATTGCGCAGTGCAGCGGAGATTGGAGAGACAGAGGGGCAGGATCTGAGCGGGGAACGCGCCAGGGTGCTTGCAGCCGGCTCCCGGGAAGGAAAAAAAAAAGCGCGCGCTTTCCTCAGCGGTCTTAAAGACACAGGAGCCCAGCGGAGGAGCCGGATCGCCCCAGCACACTCAGCCCAGCAGGCTGGGAGTCCTGGGGAGTTTCAGACGCCTTAGCTGGTGACTGAGGAAGCGTAGCCATACTTAACACTTCTCACTGAGATCAACAGCCTCCTATTCGTTCCCACCCCTGCCAGAGTGATAAAGGGCCCTGCGGAGCGGCGCAGTCACAGCTGTGGAATAGTGGGGCAATAGCGCCACCTACAGCATTCCCACAGAATCTACGTCCAGTGGGCGTTTTTTTTTTTGTTGTTTTTGTTTTGTTTTTGTTTTTTCTTTTCTTTCCTTTTTCTTTTTTTGCTTTTTTTTCTCTTTTTTTTTCTTCTCTTTTTAAAGTCTTAAAGAGCCCAGCTGACATATGTGGCAACTATCAGTGACCAATTCTATAGCCATGAAAAGACAGAGGAATACAGTTCAGACCAAAATCAACCAGACAACCCCAGAGACGGAGTCTGAAGGGATTGAAATGCACAGTCTTCCTGAAAAAGAATTCAGAATAAAAGTCATAACCATGCTGATGGACCTACAGAGAAATGTGCAAGAGCCGAGGGAGGGAGTGAGGGAACTGAGGAAAGACAATGCAGAAATCAGACAAGCGATCGACGGGCTTAACAGCAGAATGGATGAGATGCAAGAGACTGTTAATGGAATAGAAAACAGAGAACAGGAATACAGAGCAGCTGAGGCAGAGAGAGATAAAAGGATTTCTAGGATTGAAAGAATATTAAGAGAATGGTGTGACCAATCCAAACGGAACAATATTCGCATTATAGGAGGACCAGAGGAAGAAGAGAGAGAAAAAGGGATAGAAAGTGTCTTTGAAGAAATAATTGCTGAAAACTCTCCCTCGCTGGGGAAGGAAGTAGTCTCGCAGTCCACCGAAGCTCATAGATCTCCCAACACAAGGGACCCAAGGAAGACAACACCAAGACACATAATAATTAAGATGGCAAAGATCAAAGATAAAGACAGGGTATTAAAGGCAGCTAGAGAGAGAAAAAAGATCACCTACAAAGGAAAACCCATCAGACTATCATCAGACTTCTCAACAGAAACCTTACAGGCCAGAAGAGAATGGCATGATATATTTAACGTTATGAAACAGAAGGGCCTCGAACCAAGAATATTGTATCCAGCACGATTATCATTTAAATATGATGGAGGGATTAAACAATTTCCAGACAAATGAAAGTTGAGAGAGTTTGCCTCTCATAAACCACGACTACAGGATATCTTAAATGGACTGCTCTAGATGGAAGCACACCTAAGGCTAAAAAGATGTCACCAGAGAAAAAAAAATCATAGCAAAGAAAGCAGACCATCCAAATGCTAACTAAAGGCAAAGAATAAAACACGTATTATAGAAAGAATGGAGGAGGAGGAATAAGAAGGGAGAGAAATAAAGAAACATCAGACTGTGTTTACAATAACTTAACAAGAAAGTTAAGTTACATTGTTAGATAGTAAAGAAGCAACCCTTGAACCCTTGGTAACCACGAATCTAAAGCCAGCAATGGCAATAAGTACATATCTATTGATAATCACCCTAAATGTAAAGGGGCTGAATGCACCAATCAAAAGACACAAAGGTACTGAATGGATAAAAAAAGTAAGACCCATCTATATGCTGCTTACAAGAGACTCACCTCAAACCCAAAGATATACACAGACTAAAGGTGAAGGGATGAAAAAAGATACTTCATGCAAACAACAGGGAGAAAAAAGCAGGTGTTGCAGTACTTGTATCAGACAAAATAGACTACAAAATGAAGAAAGTAGCAAGAGATAAAGAAGGACATTACATAATGATAAAGGGGTCAGTCCAACAAGAAGATATAACCATTATAAATATATATGCACCCAACACAGGAGCGCCAGCATATGTGAGACAAATACTAACAGAATTAAAGGAGGAAATAGACAGCAATGCATTCATCTTAGGAGACTTCAACCCACCACTCACTCCAGAGGACAGATCAACCAGACAGAAAATAAGTAAAGACACAGAGGCACTGAACAACACACTAGAACAGATGGACCTAACAGACATCTACAGAACTCTACACCCAAAAGCAACAGGATACACATTCTTCTCAAGTGCACATGGAACATTTTCCAGAATAGACCACATACTAGGCCACAAAAAGAACCTCAGTAATTTCAAAAATATTGAAATCCTACCAACCAACTTCTCAGATCACAAGGTATAAAACTAGAAATAAATTTTAGAAAGAAATCAAAAAGGCTCACAAATACATGGAGACTTAACAACACTCTCCTAATTAATCAATGGGTTAACGACCAAATCAAAACAGAAATCAAAGAATATATGGAGACTAATGACAACAACAACACAAAGCCACAACTTCTGTGGGACGCAGCAAAGGCAGTTCTAAGAGGAATGTATATTGCAATCCAGGCCTATTTAAAGAAGAAGAACATTCCCAAATGAATAGTCTAAAGACACAATTACTGAAATTGGAAAAAGAAGAACAAATGAGGCCCAAAGTCACCAGAAGGAGGGACATAATAAAGATTAGAGAAGAAATAAATAAAATTGAGAAGAATAAAACAATAGAAAAAATCAATAAAACCAAGAGCTGGTTCTTTGAAAAAATAAACAAAATAGATAAACCCCTAGCCAGACTCATTAAGAGAAAAAGAGAATCTACACACATAAACACAATCAGAAATGAGAAAGGAAAAATCACGACGGACCCCACAGAAATACAAAGAATCATAAGAGAATATTATGAGAATCTATATGCTAACAAGCTGGAAAACATAGAAGAGATGGACAACTTCTTAGAAAAATACAACCTTCCAAGACTGACCAAGCAAGAAACAGAAAAACTAAACAGACCAATCACCAGCGATGAAATCGAATTGGTAATCAAAAAACTACCCAAGAACAAAACCCCTGGGCCTGATGGATTCACCTCTGAATTCTACCAGACATATAGAGAAGAAATAACACCCATTCTCCTTAAAGTTTTCCAAAAAATAGAAGAGGAGGGAATACTTCCAAACTCATTCTATGAAGCCAGCATCACTCTAATACCAAAACCGGGCAAAGACCTCACCAAAAAAGAAAATTACAGACCAATATCCCTGATGAACGTAGATGCAAAAATACTCAACAAAATATTAGCAAACCGAATTCAAAAATACATCAAGAGGATCATACACCATGATCAAGTGGGATTCATCCCAGGGATGCAAGGATGGTACAACATTCGAAAATCCATCAACATCATCCACCACATCAACAAAAAGAAGAACAAAAACCACATGATCATCTCCATAGATGCTGAAAAAGCATTTGACAAAATTCAGCATCCATTCCTGATTAAAACTCTCAACAAAATGGGTATAGATGGCAAGTACCTCAACATCATAAAGGCTATATATAACAAACCCACAGCTAACATCATACTTAATGGCGAGACGCTGAAAGCTTTTCATCTAAGATCAGGAACAAGACAGGGATGCCCACTCTCTCCACTGTTATTCAGCATAGTATTGGAGGTCCTCGCCACAGCAATCAGACAAAACAAAGAAATACAAGGCATCCAGATTGGTAAAAAAGAAGTCAAATTGTCACTATTTGCAGATGACATGATACTGTACATAAAAAACCCTAAAGATTTCATTCCAAAACTACTAGAACTAATATCTGAATTCAGCAAAGTTGCAGGATACAAAATTAACACACAGAATCTATTGCTTTCCTATACACAATGATGAACTAACAGAAAGAGAAATCAGAAAAACAATTCCATTCACAATTGCATCAAAAAGAATAAAATACCTAGGAGTAAACCTAATGAAGGAAGTGAAAGACCTGTACTCTGAAAACTACAAGACACTCCTAAGAGAAATTAAAGAGGACACTAACAAATGGAAATGCATCCCATGCTCTTGGCTAGGAAGAATAAATATTGTCAAAATCGCTATACTACCTAAAGCAATCACAGATTCAATGCAATCCCTATCAAACTACCAACAGCTTTCTTCAATGAACTGGAACAAATAATTCTAAAATTCATATGGAACCACAAAAGACCCCGAATAGCCAAAGCAATCCTGAGAAGGAGGAATAAAACAGGGGAAATTACACTCCCTGACTTCAAGCTCTACTACAAAGCCACAGTAATCAAGACAATTTGGTATTGGCACAAAAACAGACCCACAGACCAGTGGAACAGAATAGAAAATCCAAACATTAACCCAAACATATACAGTCAATTAATATTTGATAAAAGTGCCTTGGATATACAATGGGGAGATGACAGCCTCTTCAGCAGCTGGTGTTGGAAAAACTGGACAGCTACATGTAAGAGAATGAAACTGGACTACTGTCTAGCCCCATACACAAAGGTAAACTCAAGGTGGATCAAAGACCTGAATGTAAGTGATGAAACCATAAAACTCTTAGAAAAAAACATAGGCAAAAATCTCTTGGACATAAACATGAGCGACTTCTTCATGAACATATCTCCCCGGGCAAGGGAAACAAAAGCAAAAATGAACAAGTGGGACTATATCAAGCTGAAAAGCTTCTGTACAGCAAAGGACACCATCAGTAGAACAAAAAGACATCCTACAGTATGGGAGAATATATTCATAAAAAACGTATCTGATAAAGGGTTGACATCCAAAATATATAAAGAACTCATGCACCTTAACAAACAGAAAGCAAATAATCCAATTAAGAAATGGGCAGAGGACATGAATAGACACTTCTCCAAAGAAGCAATTCAGATGGCCAACAGGCACATGAGAAGATGCTCCACATCGCTAATCATCAGAGAAATGCAGATTAAAACCACAATGAGATATCACCTCACAGCAGTGAGGATGGCCAACATCCAAAACACAAACAACAGCAAATGTTGGCGAGGATGTGGAGAAAAGGGAACCCTCCTACACTGCTGGTGGGACTGCAAATTAGTTCAACCATTGTGGAAAGCAGTATGGAGGTTCCTCAAAAAACTCAAAATAGAAATACCAATTGACCCAGGAGTTCCACTCCTAGGAATTTACCCTAAGAATGCAGCAGCCCAATTTGAAAAGGACAGATGCACCCCTATGTTTATTGCAGCACTATTTACAATAGCCAAGAAATGGAAGCAACCTAAGTGTCCATCAGTAGATGAATGGATAAGGAAGAGGTGGTACATATACACAATGGAATCTTATTCACCCATAAGAAGAAAACAAATCCTACCATTTGCAACAACATGGATGGAGCTAGAGGGTATTATTCTCAGTGAAATAAATAAGCCAAGCCAAAAAAGACAAGTATCAAATGATTTCACTCATATGTGGAGTATAAGAACAAAGAAAAAATACTGAAGGAACCAAACAGCAGCAGACTCACAGAACCCAAGAATGGACTAATAGTTACCAAAGGGAAAGGGACTGGGGAAAATGGGCGGGAAGGGAGGGATAAGAGGGAAAATGGGGCATTACGATTAGCAGATGTAATGTTGGGGGGGCACGGGGAGGGCAGTACAACTCAGAGAATACAAGTAGTGATTCTATAGCATCTCACTACGCTGATGGACAGTGACTAATGGGGTTGGTGGGGGGGACCTGATGAAGGGGTAGTTTAATAACTGTAATATTGCACATGTAATTGTAGATTAATGATAATAAAATAAATTATATTAAAAAAAAAGAAATGGAAGACAAGAAATGCTTGGTTAAAATTAACGACCAAGTTGAAGTGATGGAGGATTTTAACCTAACAAAACTAACCAGAGAGTAAACCATCAGAAGCGTAGCCTTATTCCTTTCTCTTCTCTTAGGTGCTTTGAAGTCCTTCACAACATAGCGAAGGCTTAATATAGTCTTGCCTGTCCTTTTGTTGTCAATTTTTAGCATGTTAGGTGAATTTCTTATAAATTGCATTCTAATCAAATCTGCAAGCCTGTATCTTTTAATAAGAACATTATGCCCATTTACATTTATTATATTGCTTAAGATTGTTCATCTTTCACTCATCACATTCATTCCCTTATTTATTCAGCAAATATTTATTGGACACTATCACGAGATAGGTACTGGGCTGGGTGTTAGCAATGCATGAAGCTTACATTGGTTCTTGTTTAAATATTTTGCTGTAAGGCATGTTGTTTTGTTCATTTTTACTCTAATGAATTGGAAGTTTTTAAGAAAATATTTCCTTTATTTCTAATATCAAGAATGAATCAGGCTCTTATTGTTGCCACTTTTAAATGAGAAATTGACTTCTTTCCTCATCCTCCATGCTATTACTATGCTTTTGTTGATGTAATCTTGGATTTAGTTATTAGCTAATATTATTTTACTAATATAATTACATTATTTTTCATACTTTCAATAATTTCTTTTGACGCTTGCGTTATATTTTAGAATATGAATACGAATTCAGAATTAATTCTTCATAATACTCATTTCATTGTTCAGTATCAGTTTTTTTATACCATGGTTTTCCATTTTCTTTAAAAAAATGTAATCTTAGTATTAGATTATCTTCTAGTGATTTTTAAAGGAAAAGTCCATTTGTAGTATATTCTCCAAACCTTTACATGTCTTAAAATGTTCTACTTGACCTCATATAAAAACAATAGCTTGGCCGAATATAAAATTTTGTTGTGGGTAATACAATATTTTTCCATTAAACTGCTAATAATTATTTTGGCATTTATAGTCATAAAAAAGAAGTTTGATTTTTATTCCCACTTAGTAACTTTTGTTGTCCACTTGCATGTGCCTGGATGTGGTCTCTTTTTGTGTCTTTTGCTGGGACCTTAGTGAGCCCTGCTTGATTTTTAAATTTTAAATCCTGCTTTAGATCAGGAAAGCTTTTCCTGCTATATGATTATGTGTTGAATTCCCTCCTTTTGGAAGTCCTATTCCGTGCATATTGAGTCCCCTGAGCTTTTCTGCACTTAAAGAAATCTATTCTTATTTTCACTTCTTTTACCCAAGGACTTCTGATAGAATTCTCAAGATTATGTTCTGTTTTTTCAGCACCTAATTTTATAGTTATTGTCTTCCTTGCAATTTTTAATTCAGCACAAGTTGTTTTCATCTTTGTATGATTTTTCCTGATCTTAATTTGTTCTGCTTCAAAAGTGGCTACCTCAATACCATAGATGCAATATCCTTGTGAATATTTTCAAGAAATGAACTGAAATTTTCTATGGTTTTCTTTTTTCTTGTATTAAATGTAAAGGGAGTCTATTAGTCTATTGCTCTGAGTCCTCGAATTGGACCTTTTGAACTACAATATCTGTTAGTATGTGTGTAGGTTTTCCTGTGTCTGTTTATTCTTAAGGAGGGAGTTGTTGTTTTCCAGGACTGTGTGTTGAGATAGGTCCTTTGTGAGATTCTGTAAGTGGCTCCCTGTACTCCCTGTATTTCCGGCCCAGACAGAAAAGAAATAGTTTCATTAAAATTCAGGTATGAGACAGTATATGTTATGTACATGGGATAGCAAACTGTCTATTGAAAATGAAGTACAGAGTACCTACATATTTAACATCAGGTGAAGCTGAAACCAAACCAAAGAGCCGACACTCTTCTCATTCATCAGGGGCATGCACCTTCAGTGTCCCTGAGGAGAATGGTCTTGCAAAGCCACGTGTCCATTAGCTTGGAGGGAGGAAGCTCCATTTGAAGGTAGCTATTCTATAATGTAGGTGATATGTCCTAGAGGCTTGTAATAGTGCGATTAAATGGAAGGAAGGAGGCTGGATTTAAGAGAGACCTCAGAGTTAGAAATGACAGGATTTGGGAACTGCTTTACTGGTAGGAGTGAGGAAGAGGGAGGATCCTTTCTCAAGCTTCCCTCCCACCAAGAGCTTCTCTCCCTAGAATGCTGTTGCCTCTGCATCAACCCACAGACCCCTTTATATGAGGATGAGAATCTTCACTGAAAGACATTGAAAGTAATAGAACATATGTAAGGATAGAAGGGTTCTGGTACCTAAAAATGAGGAACCAGTTCAAGATAATTTGGGGAATGTAGGTAGAGATATTATTAATTCATGCAGTACCTTTCTCTTACGTGAGCACCTATGTCAAGCCCTGTGCTGGGTAATAGGGACAATGTGGTGAACCATCCATTGACCTCTTCCAAGGAACCCAGGGTCTATAGTGGATTACAGACAAGTCAGCAGGCAAGTGGAATAGAATGTGCATGTGCTTTGATAGAAGTTAACATAATGTGCTAAGGGTACATGGGACCTTCCTGGGGAGGGGCAGGCAAGTTTTTCTGGGGAGAGGCAAGGAAGTTCCTAGAGAGAGTGACTCTAAATGGAGATTTGAAGAGAAGGAGGGGGTGGGTGGACAGAATAGTATTTGCATATATATAGAGGCCTGGCGATAAGTGATTGAAGAAATTCCAGTATTGTTTTGTGTGCTTATTTAAATGTCATTCAAGGTGTGAATGTGAATCTATGTATTTTGTTAACAAAGTAGCATGTAAACTTTTTTTTTAATTAAGATTTTAATTTTTCCAGAACAGGTTTAGGTTCATAACAGAATTGAGGGGAAGGCACAGAGATTTCCCATATACCCCTTGGCCCCACAGATGCACAACCTCCCCCGTTATCAACATGCTCAACCAGAGTGATCTATTTGGTACAACTGATAAACCTACATTGACACATCATTATCTCCCAGAGTCCATAGTTTATATTACAGTGCAGTGGGCTTAAACAAATGTATAATGAAATGCATCCGTCATTATGGTGTCATAGAGAATAGTTTAACTGCCTGAACAATCTTCTCTGCTCTACCTATTCATTCCACACCCCTTATCTCCCTCTCAAGCCCTGATGTCTGTCTGATCTTTTTACTCTCCATGATTTAGGCTTTTCTAGAATGTCGTATGGCTGGAATCATACAGTATGTAGCCTTTTAAGATGGGCTTCTTTCACTTAGTAATATGAATTTAAGATTCCTCCGTACATTTTCATGGCTTCATAGCTCTTGAGTATGTTTAGCTTTGTAAGAAACCACCAAACTCTCTTCCAAAGTGCTGGTACCATTTTGCATTCCCACCAGCAATGAATGGGAGTCCCTGTTTTTCCACATCCTTGTCAGTGTTTGGTGGTGTCAGTTTTCTGAATTTTGGGCATTCTTCTAACGTGTGTGGTGGTATTTCATTGCTGCTTTAAGAGTTTAATTAAAAGTAGGAACTATCTTGCAGTTGTATTTGTTTTGCATGCCCTTCATAGTACCAAAGACCAGGCCTTAGAGTCACTAGACATTCAAGAAGTACTTGGTAGTTTATAGAATTTCATCATGAAATGGGACCTGAGATCATTTAGCTACCTCAACCTCCTCATTCCAAAGAAGAAAAAACCAAATTCTCTGATAAATTTAATGATTCATTCAGGACCACACAACCAGAGCCAGATCATAGCCTACATTTCCGGAATCCTAATCCAGTCCATAGTCCAATAATACCAAGCAGTGATTTCATGTGTGTCATTATTGCTATATTTGCAATTTTCACATCTCAGTTTTTCCTCTATGAAGTAGATATAATAATATTACTTCATTTGATGAATATGAATAAAAATGATCATCACAAAAGATACTGTGATTAATAGGAAATGCTTATTAATACTATGTAATATTATTTCAAGCAGTAAAAATACGTATGATAACAAACCAAGTCACCTCTGGTACTGGAACCCAGAGACTTACCATCTTGGTCTGCATCAGCTTCTCATTTCCAGGGGCTCTACTCTCAGGAGCTCAACTCAGTATGGAGTTTGCAATAATTTTTCACCTTGTGTTTATGTTGCACCTCCATATGAGGAGCTTAAGAGCTTTACAGACATTAGCTCATTAATCCTCCCAAAACCTCTTTAAGATAGGGCAGAGGCATAAATCATTATTCCCTTCTGGAAAAAAAATAGCCTGACTTAACTGTCTTAATTTTGCTGATGCTCTAAACTGTTGATTAAATCCTAACTTTTACTCTGTACATTTAGAATATCACATTCTCCTCCCCAAGGATATTTTTCTTTCTTTTTGAGTTTAATGTCATGAGGATAAATGTAAAAACAGATGAACAGGTTTGGTGTTAAAAGATCCTTTGAGAAGCAAAGGATATGTAATAACACACCTCTTTCCCCTCATGCTCTCTTCTTTTTCTCAAAATGCCTTTCTTTACTGCCCTTTACTCATGACAGAAGAAATGGGTTTCAGGAATTGGAGGGATGTTTCAGTCATTCACTCTTTTACCTATCTGGCAACACCAGCAACAGAGCTAATGGATATGCATTCAACCATCCATCCTAACTCTCAGTAAAGCAATGGTGCAGGAGACTTGAAAGCTTTAAGAAAGCAACACCAGAAGTTAAGTTTTTAAATCTTGTGTGCTTTGCTTAGGCATGTGGTTCTTACCATAAAGATGTTTGTAGCTAGACCTAGAAGATGTTAGAACATGACCAAGACATGAGCAGAATCTCAGTCCATGCAGGGTTCATTCATGCAGATGGTTGTGACAACATGTGTCCAGTTAAAGCAGTTGTCCACAGTCCAGGCCAATTAAAAGGAGAGTAAATAAAAATGATAAAGACAAAATGAGATTAAAGTTCTCTAACCTCTAGAAGTTCATGAGAGTCAGCTTACAGCTGATCTGAGAGATATTCAAAGCTGTATTTTATTATTTTTTAAAAGGCTGTCTCAGACAAATGTGTGATATTTTTCCTGTCATGTAGCAGAATAAGGTTAAATGGGTTTAAAGGACTATCCTCCAATCTATTCAATCTCCTTTTGGAGAGCAGGTAGGAGAGAGATGTGATATCTCTTCTAATAAGAAAACATTCTTCTAAAGGAAAATGAACTTTATTCAAGAAAAGCTCTAAAAAAATTCTGCTGGACCTCCATGACATTGTATTAGCTATGAAAGTGTTTAAAGAAAGTTCTTTTTCTTTCCACATGGGTCCAAAATTTGCTTTGCACTAAATTACCGTTATGGCAATTTACCAGTTGGCTAATATTTAGTCAGCAACTCTCTACTACCTAATAAAGTAGTTGCTGACTATTTTGCTGTTGCATATTAGTTAAACTTCTAAACAACCCTGAGAGTGTGGTTAGTACTACCCCACGCTTGGGAATACTGAAACTGGTGAAAAGGAGTCGAGTTGCCTTGGCTTCCACCCCAAAAGCAAAGAGCTAAGAAGCAAATTCCCAGTGGTCTAAATTCACAGGAAGATGTCCTACTTACTTTCGGTGCTATGAAATTAAGTCAGAAATGTGAAGTTTATAGAGCTCTCTATACCTCAGCCTCTTCCAGGTTAGAGAGGAGTAAATGAATAAACAGAAGCGTCTTTCTAATGTTGACTTTTTGTATCTAGTATCATCTTCCTCCTTCTCAGTGGTGTTATTCCCCACAGGCCAGCTCTCTTCCTGCAACTCCTTTCCTCCCAACTCTCTTCCTTGTTGTGTCCCTCGAGTTCTTAAATTCATTTATTTCCCATCTGTAGGATTCTGGAGTAATAGGAATATTTCCATAAAACACCAATTCCTGGATGTTAAATACTTCAGGAAACACTCTGAGTTTTTGTTACCAGTTCCAGGAGTGGCTTCTTAGGAAAATAAAGAGTAAATTAGCTAGAGATAAGTTGGGAAAAATAGGATTTGATAGAGGAGAGGGGTGAAAAATAGCCAACTGTGTATCTCAGCTGTGCTGAGACAGACGTAAAAATACCATGCAGCAGAGCTGAGTGAGTCATGAAACTGATTAGTCCAATAATCTGTCCTCTCCAGTGTGTTATACATCATCCCTGGGAATTCCTCACGGTCATCCTTGCTCCCGTGTTCTCTTGCTTTGCTTCGCAGTGCTATTTCATTCTCCAGATGTGGTCTTGATAATGGTCCCCCGTTTGCAGATTTAGCCTAAGAGTGTATCGTGCTGTACCTTATCATATGGAATTCTCTCCTTCCTTTCCTCAAGGCTGTTCTGCATAGTCCTTTGACCTGGTCAGTGAATAGGCAAGATCCAATAAAAGCACAGATGAGTTCAGGTAGCTAGAATCAACAGATAATCTAGAGAAGAAAATCACCTTCATCTGTTCCCCAGAATTACTTTGAAATGATTCCCATGGAATCTAATAAAAGATAAAAAGAACAGTGGGTGTTGTAAATAGATTTCAAATATAATAATGTATAATAATGTAAAAATAAATGGCAATGAGTGCTTTATCTTCTTATGAAAAAAGTGACTGAAATTTTAAGAAAAGGTATTTTCTGGTATAATGGCTGAGTTGCATTATCCAACTCCCTTTTCCCCTTACTGCTAAAAGTTACCTTTCTATAATTGCAGAGTAGTTGAGCACCTTAAGAATAGTGGACATGTTTTTAAAACATTATTGCCAAAAGTGCATTCTTTATTCCACGGAGACTCTGTAATAGATACCAGCATTTTAGTAATTATACAAGTAATCTGTAAGCTATTACAGTTTCCTTTAGAGTAACTTTATCTTCATATTGTTTGTATGTCTGGAATTTTAATAGTGTTTTTAATTCAGAAAAGGAAGTATAAAACATATTACTAATTACACATGAATATGAACCAAGCACATGACCACTGAGCTTGATTCTTAAAAACAAACATATTGCAAAGTATTTAACCCAGCATAGGGAAAGTCACAAAGAAATTACAGGATGCCACACAGGGATAACAACAGCTTTCATGGTATAACACAGCAAGGGACTGCATTTTTCGAATGTTGATTATATTTTGATCCACACCTAAAAACAGCTAAGAGGAATGAATAGAAATACTCCTTCCTACATATAATTCATGTTTTTCAACAGATGAAGGTATACACAATTAAAACATAAATGTGATTGCAAAAGAGTACCTTTTCCTTGAATGCCAATATTCATCCAAAAGCTCCAAGAATTTATAGTATTAATAGTCCTGGTGACCCTTAATGATTCAACTTGATTGGTGGGGCTACTAGATTGGCAAGAAAAAGTAAGGTCTTTTCTTAGGTCAGAGGTTTGGCTAATTAGGCCATGGAAGTAAAGGTGACTGGTCTTTGGACTTACTTACCTGCTGTCTAGATGAACAGATGGGAGATGATTTTTCTGAAAAATGAAAGTACTGAAAATATTTCAATTTTAAATGTATATAAGAAATCATTTAGTATTAGAATCTAGACTTATATTGTCATGTACAGTTTTAAAAGTATTTTGGTACACATTCCAGACCCTCTTCAATGAGTCAATAGATATGTGCTTAGTGTATCAATTCAGGGGGCTTTAGTGCTGTTTTTAAAATCTAGCTTTTACATTAAATAAACCAGTTTGTTATTTTGAAAGAAGTTATAATCTACTTAAACTGTCATTCTCTGTTTCTAACTTGCAATTAGATGGTATTTCCAAAATGTCAGACCTAGATTCTGCTTCTACCATCACCATAATAAAATGTGACAGCCACGATATTATATCAATACCTTTTCCATAATTAGCAATAAGGATCCTGCCAAGGGTTAACTAGAAAAGTTTCATAAACATTTTTCTACAAATGGTCCTGAAGGCAGTATTAAGCTTTTGAAATCTGCTAATGTAGCACAAAGGCTCATGACAACCAGGAGACAAATCTGTGAGCAAAACTGTTTGGAGAGAATAGTTTTGTAGTGTATGATGTATGTTATGCAAATGAGCTTATTAGGACTCTCATCTATTTTATTATTGGTGACCAATTTAATAGAGGCATTTAAAAAACAATATTTCTGCCTGACTCCTAGAAATGAAGAAGATACATTGATATAATTGAGAGCAAATGATTGCATGTCGTGCCATTTAATCATGTCATTTTTCAATTGCTATTTTTCGCACTTCACTGAATGCTTATAGAATATTTAGTTTCAATATAGATTAAGTCCCAGGGTTTACAGCTAGCTAAGTTCCTGTATTGGCTAACATTGTCTTTTAAGTTTGGAATCAGTTCAGAACATGCAGATGTTATTTGCCCATATTTTCTTTAAAATATGCAAGTCATCATTCATACCTCACTTGAGATATTTTAATTTTTTGCTATTTTGAAGAATTACTTCTTTACAACTCCAGGATGTAAATTATTATTTGCAACATTTATACAATAGGTATAGTTAAGCAATTAATTGGCTCAAGAATGGAGCTGTCAAAACCAAAAGATCTGCTGACCCCTTGCTGGAAACTTTGATAATCATTTGCCTAATGAATGTTTCCTACTTTGGTTCAGTCTCTTCTTGATTATTTATATAATTTGCTTCTTTCTCAGAAAGGAAATCATCTCCCACTGTCTGCTAGAATATGAGGTCCTTCAGGGAAGAAAGTTTTGTCTTTTTTGTTTACTGATGTATCTCAAACACTCAGAACAGTGCCCATTATAGTGGGTGTTCAATAAATATTTGTTCAAGGAATAAATTAATTTTTTTTTTCATTTCTTCTATCATAATCACCCTGGGTTTAAGGAACACATAGATTACTAATCCTGAACATATTTTCAGGCCTAGGAGTGGGCAAAAAATAGACCGCTGAAAGGTATACAGAAGAAACTGTTGCTTCTCTTATCAATAACTAAGGCTATGGCCCCTTCTGGTTAGAAGTCAGGGTCAGAGATAGCCTGAACATGTAGAAATCTTACAAGTTTCTTCATGAAAGACAGTATAGCCTAGTGTTTTCATGATTGGCTCTGGATTCAGGGAGCATGGGTTAAAATTCTGCCTTTGCTGCTTATTAGCTGTTATCTTTGTCAGTTATTTAACCTCTCTGTGTCTCTATTTCTTCATTTGTAAAATAGGTAGATAACAGTAATATATATCTCACAGTGCTGTTGTAAGGATTAAATGAGTCAATACATATAAAAAAACCTAAATAGATGCCTAGCACACAAAAATATACAAAAAAGATTTATTAGTGTATGAAATTAGTGAAAAATAAGAAAATACTACTAAAAATAATGCTTTAGCAACTTATAAGACTCAGTGTTGGTTATTATTTTGCATTCAAGTAAATCTTGATTAAATATTGGAAGGGAACATAACATTGTTTTTATTTTGTATTGCTTCAGATACATATAGTCAAGTCAGTATTATCTTTGGTAAAGTACATGAAGTACATCTGATATGTCAGGTCTCTCATTTTTGTACTGACACCAACAACACAAGAGATTATGATTTTATAAGATGTATATGATTATATAGGAAACTCATCACTGCAATAATTAGATTTAACTAACATTCTTCAACTTCCATGTTTTCTTCAACTCCTTTTCCAGATTCACGCTATATAAACTTTTCTGTTTATGTTTTATGATATTTCTAGAAGTAGGACAGGTATATTTTAAAAAGGCACTGCATTATTTTTATCATATAGTAGAATGTCTTCTCTGTTAACTGAGATTTATAAGTTTGCAGTTATGACTCTGCCCCAGGGAATTTTATAGCCATTACTTTTTAAATAATAAATAAAAGCTATAAATTTGCAAGTTTATTAATCTGTATATTGACCCATGCTTGCAGAACCATGATGACTGGATGGTATTACACCTTAAAGGAATGGTAAATTCTCAGATTATATCATCAGTTATAGCGTGGCCTTACTAAAAGATTTTTATAAAAATAACAAGGTTTATTGAGATACAATTTACATACCATGAAAATCTAATGTCAGAATGCTTTTACCACCCCCAAAAGAAACTCTTTACCCATTAGCAGTCACTCCTGCTCCCCACTGACTGCAACCCTTGGCAGCCACTAATATGCTTTCCGATTCTTTGCCTATTCTGGTCATTTCCTATAAATGGAATCATACATACACAAAGCAGCCTCTTGTGTTTGACTACTTTCACTTAATGTCCTCAGGATTCATGGTGTGGTATGTATCAGTACTTCATCCCTTCTTATTGCCAGATAATATTCCATTGTATGGATCTACTACATTATCAACTAATTCATCATTGGTGAATGTTGTTTTTTTTCTACTTTTTGGCTATTATGAATAATATGGTTATGAATGTTTGTCTATGGGGTTTTATGTAGTCATATGTTTCATTTCTCTTGGGCATGTACCTAGGAGAGAGATTGTTGGGTCATTTGGTAATTCTATTTTTAACTTTTTGAGGATATGTCATACTGTTTTCCAAAGTGAGTGCATCATTTTGCAGTCTCACCAGCAATATATAAGGGTTCCATTTCCCCTACATCCTTGCCAACATTGTTATTTCTGTCTTCTTTATTTTAGCCAATCTTGTGGGGGTGAAGTACTACCTAAATGTTGCTGAGATTTGCATTTCCCTAATAGCTAATGATGCTGAGTGTCTTTTCATGTGTTTATTGGCCATTGTAGGTGTTGTTTGGGGAAATGTCTATTCAAATACTTTGTGCATTTTTAAAATAGAGTTACTTATTTTTACGTTGTTGAGGTTAAAGAGTTATTTATATATTCTGGATACAAGTTATTTATCAGTTATATAATTTTAAGATATTTCCTCCCATTCTGTGGGTTGCCTTTTCACTTTTTTAATGGTGTCATTTGAAGAGCAAAATTTTGATAAATTGTCTAAAAGTCACTCATACTTTTGGTATCATATCTAAAAAATACCATTGCCAAACCCAAAGTCATGAAGATTTACCCTTGTTTTCTTAAAAAATTTTTTTTAGTTGTAGCCCTTAAATTTAGGTCTGTGATGCACTTTGAGTTAGTTTTGTATTTAGTCTGAAGTGAGTCCAGAATATTCTTTTGCATGTGGATATCAAGTTGTGCCAGCACCACTGCTGAAAAAAATATTTTTTCCTGAGTTAATTGTACCAAGAGCTTTTCAAATCCATTTATTTTATTGGTAGGTATTCAATCTTTAATCATTAATACTTAATCATAAATAGTCCTTTTTATGGCATAAATTTACATTATCTTGTCTAAATTATTTGAGTATCAGAACGTTGTTATATTTTTTTCCTGTACCTGAACTTATTATGTGATGTCACCTCCTCAAAGAAGCTTTATTGATGATCCAATCTAAAGTAACACCTCTCACCATTTTCTATCATATCCTTATTTTATTTTATAGCTCTTATCACTATCTGATATTTTCTTGTTAATTATTTATGTTTTGTTTGTTTCCAATCTCTCACCACCTCCCTCACAAATTTGAGTGTAAGTTCATTAACACAGAAATCTTACTGCTCACTGTTATATCCCCATCTGAACAGTGTTGGCACATAGAAGACACTCAATAAGTACATCCATTAGGGTGGATGGGTTGATGGCTCAAATGTGGTCACCGTCACACTCTACTCAAACTTCCATTCTGTCTTAATGTTATAAAACTTTTGGTTTCTTGAACTTTTCTTATGTGAATCCCCAAATGTAATGCCTGTCCTGTCTTCCCTCCACTTTTTTGATCTCCTATCAATTTTAAGAGCCTAGTTCGAACCCGATGAATCATAATCTACCCCAGCTAGTAATGCTCTTTCTCATCCCCCAAGTCAATGTCCATAGTTTAGCATGTTTATCAATTGCACCTTACATTTGGTCACGGCCACACTATTCACAAAGCACAGTCACTTACCTTAGTTCACTTAAAACCTACAACAACCTGATGGGTTAGGTCTTGTCTGAAACCTTTGCCATGCATTGATTTTTCACTTTGAGGAGCCAGAGTCTTCTCTTCAGCCAAAGTACAAGTCCTTGAGAACAGGTACTGCATCTTATGTATATGCCTCTTATCCACTTAAGCCAGTCCTGCATTCAAATTATAGTGTTTAGCACATGACTGATGCCCAGTAAATATTCATTGCTATAGGAAATATCATTCATGTGATCTTTGCCAACCTTGCCCCCAAATAATAGTCCCATACCAACCAGTCAGAAGCATCTTTTGAAGAATCACAGGTATCAGTATAGCCTCTCATTTTTCCCACCTGCCTGCATTTTTATTAAACCATGGTACCTTCCAAATAATCATCATGGTTTTGTTGTACTATATAAGCTTTCTGAGTGCAAAGCTTCTATTTGACTTAGCACAAGGCTGTATGTTGTTAGAGTCATTAATTGCTACTAAATGACTTTGATAAAAATGACAAAAAGATGTAAAACCCCAAATATGGTAATCAAACAAACTTCATGTCAGTGGTCTTTTTTTAATTTAATTTAAAAAATTTTTTATTAAGGTATCATTGATATACAATCTTATGCTCAGGTTTCACATGAGCAATAATTGTGGTTACTACATTCCCCCTATTATAAAGTCCCCCCCATGCCCCATTACATTCACAGTCCATCAGCATTGTAAGATGCTAACAGAGTCACTACTTGTCTTCTCTGTGCTATACTTCCCACCCCATGCCCCCACTACATTATGTGTACTAACATACTGTCCATTAATCGCCTTATCCCTTGCTTCACATACACCCTACCCAGTCCCTTTCCCTTTGGTAACTGTTAGTCAACTCTTGGGTTCTGTGAGTCTGCTGCAGTTTTGATCCTTCAGTTTTTGCTTTGTTCTTATACTCCACAGATGAGTGAAATCATTTGATATTTGTCTTTCTACACCTGGCTTATTTCAGTGAGCATAATTCCCTCTAGCTCCATCCAGGTTGTTGCAAATGGTAGGATTTGTTTTCTTCTTATGGTTGAATAATATTCCAATGTGTATATGTACCACATCTTCTTTATCCATTCATCTACTGATGGACACTTAGGCTGCTCCCATATCTTGGCTACCATAAATAGTGTTGCGGTACACATAGGGGTTCATATGTCTTTTTAAATCTATGATCCTGTTTTCTTAGAGTAAATTCCTAAAAGTGGAATTCCTAGGTCAAATAGTATTTCTATTTTTAGTTTTTTGAGGAACATCCATACTGCTTTCCACAATGGTTGAACTAATTTGCATTCCCACCAGCAGTGTAGGAGGGTTCCCATTTCTCCACATCCTTGCCAACATTTGTTCTTGTTTGTCTTTTGGATATTGGCCATCCTAACTGGTGTGAGATGATATCTCATTGTGGTTGTAATTTTCATTTCTCTGATGACTAGTTATGTGGAGCATCTTTTCATGTGCCTATTGGCCATCTGAATTTTTTCTTTGGAGAAGTTTCTGTTCAGCTCCTCTGCCCATTTTTTAATTGGCTTATTTGCTTTTTGTTTGTTGAGGTGCATGAACTCCTTATATAATTTGGATGTCAACCCCTTATCGGATATGTCATTTATGAATATATTCTCCCGTACTATAGGATGTCTTTTTGTTTTACTGATGGTATCCTTTCCTGTACAGAAGTTTTTAGTTTGATATAGTCCCGTTTGTTCATTTTTGCTTTTGTTTGCCTTGCCCAGGGAGATACGTTCATGAAGAAGTCGCTCATGTTTATGTCCAAGAGATTTTTGCCTATGTTTTTTTCTAAGAGTTTTATGGTTTCATGACTTACATTCAGGTCTTTGGTCCATTTCGAGTTTACTTTTGTGTATGGGGTTAGACAGTAATCCAGTTTCATTCTCTTACATGTAGCTGTCCAGTTTTGCCAACACCAGCTGTTGAATAGGCTGTCATTTCCCCATTGTATATCCATGGCTCCTTTATAGTATATTAATTGACCATATATGCTTCGGTTTATATCTGGGCTGTCTATTCTGTTCCGCTGGTCTATGGGTCTGTTCTTGTGCCAGGACCAAATTGTCTTGATTACTGTAGCTTTGTAGTAGAGCTTGAAGTCAGGGAGCATAATTCCCCCTGCTTTATTCTTCCTTCTCAGGATTACTTAGGCTATTTGGTGTCTTTTGTGGTTCCAATAGAACTATTTGATCTAGTTCATTGAAGAATGCTGTTGGTATTTTGGTAGGGATTGCATTGAATCTGTAGATTGCTTTAGGCAGGATGGACATTTTGACAATATTGATTCTTCCTAGCCAAGAGCATAGGACGAATTTCCATGCATTAGTGTCCTCTTTAATTTCTCTTAACACTGTCTTGTAGTTTTCAGGGTATAGGTCTTTCACTTCCTTGGTTAGGTTTATTCCTAGGTATTTTATTTATTTGGATGTGATTGTGAATGGAATTCTTTTCCTGATTTCTCTTTCTGCTAGTTCATTGTTAGTGTATAGGAATGCAACAGATTTCTGCATATTAATTTTGTATCCCACAACTTTGCTGAATTCATATATTAGATTTAATAGTTTTTGGAGTGGATTCTTGAAGGTTTTCTATGTACAATATCATGTCATCTGCAAACAGGAACAGTTTGAGTTCTTCCTTGCCAGTCTGGATGCCTTTTATTTCTTTGTGTTGTCTGATGGCCATGGCTAGTACCTCCAGAACTATGCTGAATAAAAGTGGGGAGAGTGGGCATCCTTGTCTTGTTCCCGATCTTCAAGGAAATGCTTTCAGCTTCTTGCTGTTAAGTATAATGTTGGCTGTGGGTTTGTCATATATGGCCTTTATAATGTTGAGGTACTTGCCCTCTATACCCACTTTGATGAGAGTTTTTATCATGAATGAATGTTGAATTTTTTCAAATGCTTTTTCAGCATCTATGGTGATAATCATGTGGTTTTTGTCCTTCTTGTTGTTGATGTAGAGGATGATGTTGATGGATTTTCGAATGTTGTACCATCCTTGCATCCCTGGGATGAATCACACTTGATCATGATGGATGATCTTTTTGATGTATTTTTGAATTCGGTTTGCTAATAGTTTGTTGAGTATTTTTGCATCTATGTTCATCAGGTATATTGGTCTGTAGTTTTCTTTTTTTTGTGCTGTCTTTGCCTGGTTTTGGTATTAGAGTGACGTTGGCCTCGTAGAATGAGTTTGGGAGTATTCCCTCCTCTTCTACTTTTTGGAAACTTTAATGAGGATGGGTATTAGGTCTTCACTAAATGTCTGATAAAATTTAGCAGTGAAACCATCTTGTTCAGGCATTTTGTTCTTGGGTAGTTTTTTGATTCCCAATTCAATTTCTTTGCTGGTAATTGGTCTATTCAGATTTTCTGTTTCTTCCTGGGTCAGCCTTGGAAGGTTGTATTTTTCTAGAAAGTTGTCCATTTCTTCTAGGTTATCCAGTTTATTACCATATAATTTTTCATAGTGTTCTCTCATAATTCTTTGTATTTCTGTGATGTCCGTGGTGATTTTTCCTTTCTCATTTCTGATTCTGTTTATGTGTGTAGACTCTCTTTTTTTATTGATAAGTCTGGCTAGGGGTTTATCTCTTTTGTGTATTTTCTCAAAGAACCAGCTCCTGCTTTCATTGATTCTTTCTATTGTTTTATTCTTCTCAAGTTTATTTATTTCTGCTTTAATCTTTATTATGTCCTTCCTTTTACTGACTTTGGGCCTCATTTGTTCTTCCTTTTCTAGTTTCATTAATTGTGAGTTTAGACTGTTCAATTGGGATTGTTCTTCTTTCCTGAGGTAGGCCTCTCTTGCAATATATTTCCCTCTTAGCACAGCCTTCGCTGCATCCCACAGATTTTGTGGTGTTGAATTATTGTTGTCATTTGTCTCCATATATTGCTTGATCTCGATTTTTATTTGGTTATTGATCCATTGATTATTTAGGAGCATGTTATTAGGCCTCCATTTGTTTGTGGGTTTTTTCATTTTCTTTTTGTAATTTATTTCTAGTTTCATACCTTTGTGATCTGAGGAGGTCGTTGGTACAATTTCAATCGTTTTGAATTTACTGAGGTTCTTTCTGTGGCCTAATATATGATGAATTCTTGAAAATGTTCCATGTGCACTTGGGAAGAATGTGTATCCTGTTGCTTTGGATGTAGTGTTCTGTAGATGTCTGTTAGGTCCATCTGTTCTAATATGTTGTTCAGCGCCTCTGTCTCCTTACTTATTTTCTGTCTGGTTGATCTGTCCTTTGGAGTGAGTGATGTGTTGAAGTCTCCCAAAATGACTGTATTGCTTTCTATTTCCCCCTTTAATTCTGTTAGTATTTGTTTCACATATGTAGGTGATCCTATGTTGGGTGCATAGGTATTTATAATAGTTATATCCTCTTGTTGGACTGACCCCTTTATCATTATGGATTATCCTTCTTTGTTTCTTGTTACTTTCTTTGTTTTGAAGTCTATTTTGTCTGATACAAGTATTGCAACACCTGCTTTTCTCTCCCTATTGTTTGCATGAAATATCTTTTTGCATCCCTTCACTTTTAGTCTGTATATGTCTTTGGGTTTGAGGTGAGTCTCTTGCCAGCAGCATATTGATGGGTCTTGCTTTTTTATCCATTCTATTACTCTGTGTCTTTTGATTCATGCATTCAGTCCATTTACATTTAGGGTGATTATCAAAAGATATGTACTTATTACCTTTGCAGGCTTTCGATTCATGGTTACCATGGATTCAAGGGTTGCTTCTTTACTATCTAACCGTCTAACTTAACTCACTTATTATGCTATTATAAACACAGTCTGATGATTCTTTATTTCTCTCCCTTCTTTTTCTTTCTCGTCCACTCTTTATATGTTAGGTGCTTTATTCTGTACTCTTCTGTGTTTCCCTTGACTGGTTTTGTGGATAGCTGATTTTATTTTGCATTTAGTTAGTATTTGGTTGGTCTACTTTCTTTGCTGTGTTTTTATTTTCTCTGGTGACATCTATTTAACCTTAGGAGCACTTCCATCTAGAGTACTCCCTTTAAAATACACTCTAGTGATGGTTTTTGGTTTCCCTCAGCTTTTGATTATCTGGGAATTGTCTAATCCCTCCTTCAAATTTAAATAATCTTGTTGGATACAGTGTTCTTGGTTCAATGCCCTTCTGTTTCATTGCATTGAATATATCATGCTATTCCCTTCTGGACTGTGAGGTTCCTGCTGAGAAGTCTGATGATAGCCTGATGGATTTTCCTCTGTAGGTGATCTTTTTTCTCTCTCTGGCTGCTTTTAATACCCTGTCCTTGTCTTTGATCTTTGCCATTTTAATTATTATATGTCCTGGGGTTGTCCTTCGGGTCCCTTGTGTTGGGTTGTCTATGGACTTGCATGGTCTGAGAGACTATTTCCTTCCCCAGATTGGGTAATTTTTCAGCAATTATTTCTTCAATGACACTTTCAATCCCTTGTTCTCCCCCTTCTTCTTCTGGTACCCCTCTAATGCAAATATTGTTCCATTTGGATTGTCACACAGTTCTCTTAATATTCTTTCATTCCTAGAGATCCTCTCTTCTCTCTCTGCCTCAAATTTTCTGTATTCCTGTTCTCTAATTTCTATTCCATTTACTGTCTCTTCTTCCTCATCTAATCTCCTTTTAAATCCCTTCATTATTTGTTTCATTTCAGTTATCTCCCTCCTTAATTCATTCCTGAGTTCTTGAACATTTTTCTGTAGCTCCATTAACATGTTTATGACTTTTATTTTGAATTCTTTTTCAGGAAGATTGGTGATTTGTCTTACCTTGCCGTGTCTCTGGTGTTTGAGGGACTTTGGATTGAACAAGGTTCTTCTGCCTTTTCAGGGTCCTGGAACAATGGAGTGGTCACTGGTGAATGGCATGGGTGTCAGCTGGGAGGACAAAGTCCCTTCCTGTTTCCCAGTCCCAGTGCCTGTGTCCGCTGTATGTGCCATTTAACTGCACACCAGGAGCAGTCTTTGGGTTAATCCCCTAAGATGATGTCAGCAGTGCAGCCCTCAGGATGGCCTAGGGTGATGGCAGGGTTTGCAAGCAAGCGCCGCGGGATCTGCCATGCAGACAAAGCCCTTTCGTGCTTCACTGTCGCAGTGCCTGTCTCGCTGCATTGCCAACCAGGAGAATAGGGCACCTGAACTCCTGAAAGTTCCCAACCTGCTGGGCTGAGTGTGTGGGGATGATTTTGTCCACCTGTCCCTTCTCCTAAACACTTGTCACTTTAGCAGCCTTCTGACTGTTGAGAAGTCTTTTAAAGCACCTGCTTTTCTTTTGTCCCAGGGCAGCTGGTCATAGGAACCTGTTTGCAGGCTTAGTCTCTAACTTTGGTTTTCAGCCCCTCTCTCTCCAGAGCACCATGCAGTGTGTGTCTGTGCTCCTGGAGTAGATTTCTAGGGCTGGGTATTTAGCAGTCCTGTGCTCCCACTCCCTCCCTGCTCTGATTCTCTTCCTCTTGCTGGTGAGCTGAGGTGGGGGGTGTGCTCGGGTCCCACCGGGTCGTGGCTTTTTTCTCTACCCTTTTCCATGAGATGTTCACTTCTCCCAGATGTAGACTGGCTGGTGTACTATTACTTCTGGTCATCCTTTTAGGAATAGTTGTATTTGCTGTATTTTCAAAATATATGTGGTTTTGGGAGGAGATTTCCGCCACACTTCTCATGCCGCCATCTTTTCCCCTCCTCTCTCATGTCAGTATTCTTAATAATTGTATTGAAAATCCTGGGGATCATCAAACAAATACTAATACTGTAAAAATATCACTGACTGAAAAGGTCTATTCAGTGTTGATTCATTCTTTTTTTTCAGTTATTCTATAATAATTAATATAATTGATCACCAGTGGATGTGGTCTTTAGGCTCTTGGCTACCTGTGTGACTCTAGAATCAGAATTTGTAACTTGTATTTTATATTTCTGAAAAAAAAATCACTAAAGTTGATCAGTTTTCTTCTCTGAAAAAGTAAGTTCCTGTTTCCTGAAGACCAGTGTTCTCAAACTTTCTCATGCATTGCAATTACCTGTAGAGCTTGTTAAACCATAGTTCATTAGGCCCCACCCCCGAGTTGCTGATTCAGAAGATGTAGAGTGGTATCAGAGAATTTGTATTTTCAGTATATAAATTCCTAGGTGATGCCATTGCGGCTTAGCCTGGGGAACAGTTGGAAAAACTTTGCTCTAGAAAATATGGTCGCAGGTCACAGACAAAGAGAAGACAATTGCCCTTCTCATGAAATTAAAATGGTAAGAGACAAAAACTGAAAAAAGGAAGAAAAACCATGAAATAGTGTACCCCCCTTGCAACAAGGAGATGGAGCTGTCCACTTGACACTAATTTAAACTAGAAAAACTTGCCTTTCTTTTTCACTCCCCCCACCCCCGTATATTTCCCTATTGCCAACTAGACTGAAGTCAAGTACATATCACATATGCAGATCAAAACTTCTGTATTGTGCTTGCCACACAGAAGACATATTCAATAGATATTGTTAAACGATTTTATCAGTCTAGAAGGTAAAGTCATATTTGACTGAAAATGGAAATGCTTCATAAATAGTTTCTTTTTATTTGACAGGTCACCTAAAGTGTCATCACTTTGTTCATATTGACCTACCTAATGATGTTACATTAACTTGCTGAATAAAATTATTTAAGAGATATGGAGACAAATTGCTTTGGAGTTTCTTAGCTAGATTTATTATTTTCTCTCTTTTTAACATACATTTGATTTTGGTATTTTTTTTTAATATTCTTTTCCTCCTTGTCTCTCTTTTCTCTATTTAGTTCTTACAATTTACTTATTGCACTTAGTGGATTTTGGTTCTTGGTGTAATTGTAGTTCTTTTATTCTAAGCTCATTTATATCCTTTTGTGATAGTAGGTGACACTATTGCTTAATTTCAAGAATATGGGTATACAAGAAATATCATTCTATGCAATATGTGTGCACATATGCATATATTTAATATATAATGAGGATTAAAGTATCAATATTGGCAGGCAGACTTCATGGTGTCAAACTGAAGCCAATGTCAAGAATGATGTTACATCACATTTGACTTGGTAATATGAGTGGTTTAAATAGTCAAAAAAGTTAACAGAGACAGAAGGGAAAAAATAACCCAGATATACCAAAAACACTCATTTATACCACCATTGGTGAATTGAAAATCAGATTGACAGTTTTTAAGTATAAAACAAAAACCCTGAGCCAGTTGGCAACTCTTGTAATGTTTCCAAAAGAACTGTGTTTAGAGGGTTGAAGATCTAATTTTTTTAAAGGACAGAATGACTTACTTAAAATTTTTGATTTTTACCTTTCCACACTTCTCACAGAAATCTGCCTTTTTAGTAACATGAGGAAACTGAGCAGAAATGTAAAAATATAAGTGAATAAAATAGGTCATTAGAAATTTTAAAGTAGCATACCCACCTATATCCCAACAATTGGATTCTGAAGTGACACTAAAACACTGACCTCCATGCTAACAGAGGTAGCCTTGTAGGAACAAACTGCCTAGCGCTTACCAAATAATTAAAGGACAGCTAAATCCAAAATGTCTGGAATGTCTTTCTTAGGTATTTTGATCATCAGTTTGTTTTTCTTTCTTTTTAAATTTCCTTTCCCTCTCCTTGACTGTATACTTTTCTGGGAAGATAATATAACTATGCTTGGGAACCCAGGTGATCTTATTAGCTATCAATTAAAATCCTTCCAAATGGGCAATAATGAAAAGCATTCCAAATTTTACTGTTCCTTACTTACTTTTCCAGCTCCTCCATTCTTCTCAACACACTAGTTACTCCCACTGCCCCGGGCAACTTGCTTCTGGACCTTCTTTCCTTACAGCCACAGCCTCCCAACCTGGATCATCTGGCTCACATTGTTTCTTTGAGGATTTTGCCACCTTCCCTAATAGCAACTTGCACAGGCTTACATCAGCACCTCCCTCTCTGCATTATTCTCAGTACCATAATTATACATATAGTCTACCTCCACTAGATTCTCAGCTCCTTGAGACAAGAAGTAACTTGCTCCTTTTTGAAGCCTCTGTGCCTGAAACAGTGGCTGTCAGGTGGAAGGTGCGATGCCAGGTGAGGAGGTCCAGAAGGCAGGGATGAGTTTTTTCTGTGCCTTATTTAGATTGCTTAGCTTGGGTTCCTGTTTAAAACTACTTTTCTCTGAAAATGGAAAACAAAAATAGTTATAATAATCATTTGCTCCTATGTAGTTATATTTAACATTTCTCTATGCATAGTTTATCATGGAAATAATATAAACTACTGATTCTCAGAAACACTGCCAGCAAATGCACTGATTTTATTTAGTATGTGTTTGTGATTATAAATAAATTGTGTATTTTAATAGTTGTCATGGAAACCCATTTATTTAGAAGAATGTTATTTTATCAATTTTATCTCCTAGATATGAAAAAAGTACTGAAAATATGTTGGCCATGTAAAATTCCTAATTTTCTCCTCCTTTTTAAAGTAGTGTTATTTCCCAAGTGTGGATATAGGATAAATTATTAATCCAGAAGATAGACTCAGTTCTTTGGATAGTTAAAGTAAAAAAAAAAGTACAGAATTGTAAAGATCTAAAATCAGAATTAATAAAAAAAAAATTGAATGTTAACAGTTTTAAAAACAGCTTTCACAGCTTTGAAACCACTTAGACTGGCTCCCATTAAAATGTGAGGTGAGGATCATCTGGGTACTAAAATACAGGATACATTCTAGGACACTTATTAAAAAAACTGTGGCCAATGACCTTTATGAAAAATTGTCCTAGCAACCTCATGTCCTATTTCAGAACTTTGAAAATGTAAGGTGAATGAAGCCCATTTGTTATTTTGTAAGTGTTACCTAATGTGGCTGTGATAACTCCACACACACTTTTAGTGCCTTCTGAGGCAAATTTTCTTTTGGCTAAGAGACCCTGGGACTTTTTGGTGGCCTGAGGAATGCCAGTATTATTCTAGTCAGCTTCAAAGGGAGTTCTGCAAGACCCAGTTTTATGGCATAGAAACATCTCTTTTGACTTTTCTATCCTTTTTTTTTTAGCAAACAAACAACAAACACAAAAGAAGATCCTCAATATTCATATTCATAGTACTCATTTGAACCAATTTCAATTGACTATATTATTATCTTGAAGTATTTAACATTGGGTCAAAATTTGGCAGGTATTAAGTGGGCTTGGTAGTTTGACTTGCCCACCGTTGTTTTAGAGTGAAAGAGCAGATTGAAGGATGTGTGTGTGTGTGTGTAAGAGAGAGAGAGAGAGAAAGAATGCGTGTGTGTTGGGATAGTTAGAAAGATTGGAGGAGATGGAAACAATGCCTGTTTCTTTATTAGGCCCTCAAATTTTACCTTTGAATGTCTAGGGGTTTCTCCTCAGCATTAAACTAATGAATAGTATCAGTAAAGAAATTTTTTAGACCTGGAGGTTATATCAGGAGTTATAGGAAAATAGTAATGAACCCTAGGAAAATAAATAAGGGTAAGTTCAGGAAACATAACTAAAAATGTTGCACTGGTATAAATTGAATAATAAAATTCCTAGTCATATTTTACTATAAATAGAGGTTTAGGAATTTGTCATTCACCTTATTTAAAATTCAGAAATATTAAAGGTACGTGGTTCTCTCATTACAGAAATAATAGAATTCCAGCTATTACTGAGTTAGGGTCATTTAAATGGCTATAGCATGTATTATATCAGTAAGTGGAACATCTGTATTAAATGTCCACCTGCTGATCTACTACCACTCTGTGCACATTTCAGTGGATTGCACTTAATCATTTTAAGACTTCTGCTAATGAAGCCTTATCTAGATTAACATTTTAAGCACAAATACTTTTAGACATTAAAACTCTTGCACTAAATGAAATTGCATTGTCTTGTTTACCCTTGTTGATTAATAAGCAATCTGTTAACTGTTAGAATAGTCCAATTGTAGCAGTAGAAGAAGATTAGTAATTCAGTGATGTTTGTGGATATAATCATCATTTCTCCTGAAGGCTTTGAATTAGAATATCACTTACAACACTCTCCGTAGGCAAAGAAGAGATATAATATTTTTAGACATGTGTACCCACTATTTTGCTTGAATCATTCAGCTTAGGGTCACTGCAGCAATACAAATGCTTCTGGGAGAAAAATGCTATTTTGATACATTCATATCCCTCTTAAATACTGTGAATGTCTATTAAAAGAAATACAGCAACCAACAAATACTACAGTGATAATCCAGTACCCTAATTTCTGTTTTCAGAACATTATTGCTTTGTTAATCAAGCTATGGAAGAGAAATATTGCTTATCCTTTTTTTCCCAAATAATAGATGTTATATATCAAAATTCTTTGCAATCTTACTTCATTTATTCCCAGCCAGTAGAAAACCAAACTTTTAGCTCCAAAGAATCTATGATTGAATTTGGAAAAATCCCATTTCCTTTTGGAGGACTATTCTATCTTGTCTGTTTCATATGATCTTGAATCAAAGCATGTCAATCTACTTGGCACTGATATGACCTAAATGATTTATTTCATTTAGTTATAAATTGTTAATCACCTAGGTGTCAAGGTGGGAGCCAACACTGTAGGTGGAGAAATCAGTGAAAAAGAAAGAGGGATGGAATTTAGCTAAATTCTTTGGTATTAATTGGATATTTCTAGGAGGTCTGCAATCTAAAGGCAGCTCAAGAGCCCTCTTGTCCTATTGTTCATAGCTGAGCATATCACAATTTGAAATTATGGTAGGGAATGGTGTTTCATATTTTGGGGAAATCTGCCCTATAAACCCTCATGGATTGGACCCTCTCTGTGTTGCAGTCCCTCTGTTGTGAAATCAAGAAGCGGCGTCGAGGAGTGGCCTCCATCCTACGATTATGCCAGCATCTTCTGGATGACCGGGAGACTTGCAACCTGAACGCAGACCACCAGCCCATGCAGCTGATCATTGTAAATCTTGAAAGAAGGTGGGAAGCCATTGTCATGCAAGCTGTCCAGTGGCAAACCCGGCTGCAAAAGAAGATGGGAAAAGAGTCTGTGAGTGATATCTTTTTTCTTTTTTTAATGCATAATTGTCTCTCATTTTTCTCAGAAAAAATGTTATTTCAGGGCTTGGAAAATGCGTTCATCTTACAAGTAGTTTTTGCTAACTAAAGGGATAGCTATCTCCAACCACTAAATGAAACACCACTTGTCGTAACTCAGAGATTGATTTGCCTACCAATAGGATGCATTTTAGTGTATCTCATTGTCTTTTTAAAAGTCACATGTATATTTTGCTTAACCTTACCAAACTAAGTACATTAATTCTTTCAATCATTCCTTTGCCAACAGTACTCATTACTCACGTAATTCCCCATGAAGATTTTGCTAGAAGTGGCTTACCAGTCTTAGAGCACATGGAGCAATGTGAATGCTCGACAGATAAAGCCATGAAATAAAGTATACTGTACCTTTTCATTACATGATGAGTGAACACTCTCAATTTGTAAAATAATCTCCATTGTTCCTGCTTGGAGTGCCTTCTGATAGAGCTGCATTGCTGAGAACTAGCAAGTTTCCTCATAGAGTTTTAATGCAGCGCTCAAGGTAGAGGTGGGGATCCCTCTTAAGAATTTCTCAAGTTGGCTGTAAGTTCAAGCTGTTGTTGGATGAAGGAAGTATAGGTGATGACTAGAATTGTTTTGTTAGAGTATGCTCTTGTCCACAAAACCTTCATGTCTTTAAGGGAAAGGAGTTACTGATAGAAAACTTTCATTCCCTAAATGACTTTGAAGTCAGTGTCTATTACTTGAAAACCCAATTCTTATGGTTGACTTACACAAAGAATATGCAAACATATGTACATAACATACATAAAAGTGTTTTCTTATATGTTTATTTTATCTGGTCTATGCTTTGGAATGTTCAAAATTCAAAATTGAAAAATCAAATGTAATAATCTTGCCACTTCTATGAATTCTAATTTTTACAATGCTTTAATATTTGCTATCTGATGTTTTGAGTATCAGGAACTGGGAACAGAAGGGACAGTGAATAAGTAAGCCTTCTAACTCTTTTTTGCATCTGTAGCTGTGTTGAGTAGAGGGGGGTGATTTTTATCCTCAGCAGTTCCATTTAATTGTTTTCAGCTGAAGTTAAATTTCTTAAGACTTCCAAGTTATTACTAGTAATCAGAGTCTATATAATTGAATGTCTTTTCTTGAAATGACCTGTTTGTTGTAAATCTATTTATCTGGAGTCTTCTTTTCTTTTCTTTTGTGTGTTTGAAAGGGCAGAAGAGGTTATTTTTTATTCTATAGTTTGAAGTTTCTAAGGATGGTAGTGGTGATAATAAAACTTACATAAAAACCAGCTGTACCTGGAGAAGCCTTGATGTCTTAGAAGCATTCAAACTGCTTTGGAGGAGACAAAAATGAGTTTCTTTGGGGATTTATTTGAAAGCATATTATCATGGATGGAGGACTAGATCTCTACAGACTAGATATAGACATTTTTATCCTACTTCTATGGTAAAGGTAAAAATTTTAGCTTTGCAGCCCTAGCTGTTTCTTAGAGGCTCAAGCTACTACCTAGAGGTAGATGTAAATTACAGTTTGGGATAAGTCTCCTCTTTGCTTTAGCTTGGGTGCAGAATGTATTATAGGTGTTAGGAATGATGAAGGTAGCAAAGTAGGTCCTCTGTGCTAAACAAGTTTGAAAACCTCTGTTGTAAAAGGGATCAAAGAGTAGTAATGCCAGCAATGCAATGAGCTCAGGGTACCTCATTAAGTTGGAGATATTTCTTGCTTCTGATCTCTGTTGGTTGGGTGAAGTTCAAGTTTCTTTAAAGGGGAGACAAGTATTGCATCAATATTGGAGGCTGCTTTTGCAGAGAATCAGAAGCCCCACAGTGGTCTCTTTTCTTATTCATCATATGTCCCCCACCCCAGCCTCCTGTCATGCCATCCCCTTCTTGTGCACAGGGACTTTCACTGCTATATTTTCCAGGATTTGGGACATACTTACACATAACAAGTGTTTGATAGATATTTGCTAAGTGAATGAATAGATGCTTTCATTTAATAAATTTTGTTTCATTCTGGCATTTTGGTTTGAAGTCACTATATCTATGTTAATTCTCGATGTTCTTATTCTCACAAAATGGCTTTCAGTTTTGTTATGTTTCTGTAAGGATATTTCACCTTCATGAGACCACTAAGAAGATGTCTTTTAACCTTTTTTCTTGTCTGATAGGAACGATGTTTCTAAGTTCTAAAACATGATGTGCAGTATCCAGTGATATACTCTCTTTTCTTCAAAAGTTTTTTTTTGGAAGGAAATTCACCAAGATGATTGGATAAAATCATTCTAAAAATATCGGCTATGTTCTGACACCACTTAAGGAGCTCTGATTTTATCTCCATGTATAGGATGTCTTCATTAGTCATTTTGGAAATAGCTTGTATAAGAGATGCCACCTAATCGTCCATCTAGCATTTTTCATTATTCAATTTACATCTGTTGGTGGGATACTTTGATTGCTATTAGTCTTCTCCACTGGTCTTAAGAAAGCAACCACACAGCCAATTTCTGCTCACCTTTACATTCCTTTTATTATTATTATTAAGGTATTATTGATATACACTCTTATGAAGGTTTCACATAAAAAAACAATGTGGTTACTACATTTACCCATATTATCAAGTCCACACCCATACCCAATGCAGTCACTGTCCATCAGTGTAGTAAGATGACACAGATTCACTGTTTGCCTTCTCTGTGCTACACTGTTTTCCCCGTGATCCCCCACACCATGTGTACTAAACATAATACCCCACAATCCCCTTCTCCCTCCCTCCTGACCCGACCTCCCACACCCCTCCCCTTTGGTGACCACTAGATCCTTCTTGGAGTCTCTCAGTCTGCTGCTATTTTGTTCCTTCAGTTTTGCTTCATTGTTATACTCCACAAGTGAGGGAAATCATTTGGCACTTGTCTTTCTCCGCCTGGTTTATTTCACTGAGCATAATGCCCTCCAGCTCCATCCATGTTGTTGCAAATGGCAGGATTTGTTTCCTTCTTATGGCTGAATAATATTCCATTGTGTATATGTACCACCTCTTGTTTATCCATCCATCTACTGACGGACACTTAGGTTGCTTCCGTATCTTGGCTATTGTAAAAAGTGCTGCAATAAACATAGGGGTGCATATGTCTTTTTGAATCTGAGAAGTTGTATTCTTTGGGTAAATTCCAAGGAGTGGGATTCCTGGGTCAAATGGTATTTGTATTTTTAGTTTTTTGAGGAAACTCCATATTGCTTTTCACAATGGTTGAACTAGCTTACATTCCCACCAGCAGTGTACAAGGGTTCCCATTTCTCCGCATCCTCACCAGCATTTGTAGTTCTTAGTCTTTTGGATGCTGGCCATCCTTACTGGTGTGAGTGATATCTCACTGTGGTTTTAATTTGCATTTCCCTGATGATTGGTGACGTGGAGCATCTTTTCATATGTCTGTTGGCCATCTGAATTTCTTCTTTGGAGAACTGTCTCTTCATATCCTCTGCCCATTTTTTATTAGGGTTATTTGCTTTTTCACTGTTGAGGTGTGTAAGTTCTTTATATATTTTGGATGTTAACCCCTTCTCGTATATGTCATTTACAAATATATTCTCCCATACTGCAGGATGCCTTTTTGTTCTGTTGATGGTGTCCTTTGCCATACAGAAACTTTTTAGTTTGATGTAGTCCCACGAGTTCATTTTTGCTTTTGTTTCCCTTCCTCGAGGAGAAGTGTTCAGGAAGAAATTGCTCATGCTTATTATATTCAGAAGATTTTTGCCTATGTTGTCTTCTAAGAGTTTTATGGTTTCATGACTTACATTCAGGTTCTTGGTCCATTTTGAGTTTACTTTTGTGTATGGGGTTAAAAAATAATCCAGTTTCATTCTCTTGCAAGAAGCTGTCCAGGTTTGCCAACACCAGCTGTTGAAGAGGCTGTCATTTCTCCATTGTATGTCCATGGCTCCTTTATCATATATTAATTGACCATATATGGTTCAGTTTATATCAGGGCTCTCTAGTCTGTTCCATTGGTCTATGGGTCTGTTCATGTGCTAGTACCAAACTGTCTTGAGTACTGTGTCATTATAATAGAACTTGAAGTCAGGGAGCGTAATCCCCCCTGCTTTATTCTTCCTTCTCAGGATTGCTTTGGCTATTTGGGGTCTTTTGTGGTTCCATATGAATTTTAGAACAATTTTCTCTAGTTCATTGAAGAATGCTGTTGGTATTTTGATAGGAATTGCATTGTATCTGTAGATTGCTTTAGGCAGGATGGCCATTCTGACAATATTAATTCTTCCTATCCATGAACACGGAATGTGTTTCCATTTATTGGTATCTTCTTCAATTTCTCTCATGAGTGTCTTGTAGTTTTCAGAGTACAGGTCTTTTACTTCCTTGGTTAGGTTTATTCCTAGGTAGTTTATTCTTTTTGATGCAACTTTGAATGGAGTTGTTTTCCTGAATTCTCTCTCTGCTAGGTCATTGTTAGTGTATAGGAATGCCACAGATTTCTGCATATTAATTTTGTATCCCTCAACTTTGCTAAATTCTGATATTAGATCTAGTAGTTTTGCAGTGGATTCTTTAGGGTTTTTTATGTACACTATCATGTCATCTGCAAACAGGGACAGTTTGAGTTCTTCCTTGCCAGTCTGGATGCCTTTTATTTCTTTGTGTTGTCTGATTGCCATGGCTAGGACCTCCAGGACTATGGTGAATAGAAGTGGGGAGAGTGGGCATCCTTGTCTTGTTCCCGATCTTAAAGGAAAAGCTTTCAGCTTCTCGCTGTTAAGTATAATGTTGGCTGTGGTTTTGTCATATGTGGCCTTTACTATGTTGAGGTACTTGCCCTCTATACCCATTTTGTTGAGAGTTTTAATCATGAATGGATGTTGAATTTTGTCGAATGCGTTTTCAGCATCTATGGAGATGATCATATGGTTTTTGTCCTCCTTTTTGTTGATGTGGTGGATGATGTTGATGGATTTTCGAATGTTGTACCATCCTTGCATCACTGGAATAAGTCCTACTTGATCATGATGGATGATCCTTTTGATGTATTTTTGAATTTGGTTTGCTAATAGTTTGTTGAGTATTTTTGCATCTATGTTCATCAGGTATATTGGTCTGTAGTTTTCTTTTTTTGTAGCGTCTGTGCCAGGTTTTGGTATTAGAGTGATGCTGGCCTTGTAGAATGAGTTTGGGAGTTTTGCCTCCTCTTCTAATTTTGGAATACTTTAATGAGGGTGGGTATTAGGTCCTTACTAAATTTTTGATAAAATTCAGCAGTGAAACCATCTGGTCTAGGGGTCTTGTTCTTAGGTAGTTTTTTGATTACCAATTCAATTTCTTTGCTGGTAATTGGTCTATTCAGATTTTCTGTTTCTTCCTGGGTCAGCCTTGGAAGGTTGTATTTTCTAGAAAGTTGTCCATTTCTTCTAGGTTATCCAGTTTATTACCATATAATTTTTCATAGTATTCTCTAATAATTCTTTGTATTTCTGTGATGTCCGTGGTGATTTTTCCTTTCTCATTTCTGATTCTGTTTATGTGTGTAGACTCTCTTTTTTTATTGATAAGTCTGGCTAGGGGTTTATCTCTTTTGTGTATTTTCTCAAAGAACCAGCTCCTGCTTTCATTGATTCTTTCTATTGTTTTATTCTTCTCAAGTTTATTTATTTCTGCTTTAATCTTTATTATGTCCTTCCTTTTACTGACTTTGGGCCTCATTTGTTCTTTCTTTTCTAGTTTCATTAATTGTGAGTTTAGACTGTTCAATTGGGATTGTTCTTCTTTCCTGAGGTAGGCCTGTATTGCAATGTATTTTCCTCTTAGCACAGCCTTTGCTGCATCCCACAGATTTTGTGGTGTTGAATTATTGTTGTCATTTGTCTCCATATATTGCTTGATCTCTATTTTTATTTGGTCATTGATCCATTGATTATTTAGGAGCATGTTATTAAGCCTCCATGTGTTTGTGGGCTTTTTCGTTTTCTTTGTGTAATTTATTTCTAGTTTTATACCTTTGTGATCTGAGAAGGTGGTTGGTACAATTTCAATCGTTTTGAACTTACTGATGTTCTTTTTGTGGCCTAATATATGATGAATTCTTGAAAATGTTCCATGTGCACTTGAGAAGAATGTGTATCCTGTTACTTTTGGGTGCAGAGTTCTGTAGATGTCTGTTAGGTCCATCTGTTCTAATGTGTTGTTCAGTGCTTCTGTCTCTACTTATTTTCTGTCTGGTAGATCTGTCCTTTGGAGTGAGTGGTGTGTTGAAGTCTCCTAAAATGAATGCATTGCATTCTGTTTCCCCCTTTAATTCTGTTAGTATTTGTTTCACATATGTAGGTGAGCCTGTTTTGGGTGCAGAGATATTTATAATAGTTATAATGGTTATATCCTCTTGTTGGATGGACCCCTTTATCATTATGTAATGTCCTTCTTTGTCTCTTGTGAATTTCTTTGTTTTGAAGTCTATTTTGTCTGATACAAGTACTGCAACTCCTACTTTTTTCTCACTGTTAGTTGCATGAAATATCTTTTTCCCTCCCTTTACTTTCAGTTTGTGTATGTCTTTGGGTTTGATGTGAGTCTCTTGTAGGCAGCATATAGACAGGTCTTATTTTTTTATCCATTCAGTAACTCTGTGTCATTTGATTGGTGCGTTCAGACCATTTACATTTAGGATGATTATCGTTAGGTACCTACTTATTGTCATTGCCCGCTGTAGATTTGTGGTTACCAAAGGTTCAAGGGCAATTCCCTTACTATCTGACAGTCTAATTTGACTTACTTCATATACTATTACAAACACAACCTAAAGGTTCTTTTTTTTCCCTCCTTTTTCTTCCTCCTCCATTCTTTGTATGTTATGAATCATATCCTGTACTCTTTGTCTTCCCTTGGGTGACATCTTTTTAGCCTTAGGAATACTTCCATCTATAGGAGTCCCTCCAAAATGCACTGTAGAGATGGTTTGTGGGAGATAAATTCTCTCAGCTTTTGCTTATCTGAAAATTGTTTAATCCCTCCTTCTAATTTAAATGATAACCTTGCTGGGTAAAGTATTCTTGGTTCAAGGCCTTTCTGCTTCATTGCATTAAATACATTATGCCTCTCCCTTCTAGCCTGTAATGTTTCTGTTGAGAAGTCTGATGATAGCTTGATGGGTTTTCCTTTGTATGTGGTGTTTTTTCTCTCTCTAGCTGCTTTTAAATGTCTGTCTTTACCCTTGATCTTTGCCATTTTAATTATTATATGTCTTGATGTTGTCTTCCTTGGGTCCGTTGTGTTGAGAGATCTGTGCACCTCCATGGCCTGAGAGACTATCTCTTTCCCCAGATTGGGGAATTTTCAGCAATTACCTCCTCAATGATACTTTTATCCCTTTTTCTCTCTCTTCTTCTTCTGGTACTCCTATAATGCAAATATTTTTGCGTTTGGATTGGTCACACAGTTCTCTCAATATTCTTTCATTCCTGGAGATCCTTTTTTCTCTCTGTGCCTCAGCTTCTTTGTATTCCTCTTCTCTAATTTCTATTCCAATTACTGTCTCTTCTACTACATCTAATCTGCCTTTAAATCCCTCCATTGTATGCGTTATTTCAGATAGGGAATTTCTTAATGATTGAATCTCCATCTTGAATTCATTCCTGAGGTCTTGAATATTTCTCTGTACCTCCATAAGCATGTTTATAATTTTTATTTTGAACTCTCTTTTAGGAAGATTGGTGAGTTAGGTTTCATTTGGCCCTCTTTCTGGGGTTTGTGAGATTTTGGTCTGACCCATGTTCTTTTGTCATTTTATATTTCTGTGTGGTGCCCTCTAGTGCCCAGAAGCTCCAGTCTGTGGAGCTGCTCAGCCCCTAGAGTGAGGTTGGGGGTCATAGGGGAGCAGAGCTGGGGCCTGGGGGGAGGAAAGATCTGTTTCCTGATTCTCGTCTGAGGTGCCTGTCTCCGGTGTCAGAGCCAGTGGGCCAAACACACACATGTAAACCTCTGTGCTTTGCGTCTCTAGCTGTTGTAGGCGGGGCCTCCCTCTGGCTGGCCTGACGCCTGTGCAGTGACTGCGGGTTTGCGAGCAGGTGCCTGCAGGCCAGTAGGAAGTCTCGGCAGGCTGTGTGTCACCGTGGGGGGCCTTGGAGCTGAGTAGGCAGCCAGGGGGATGGAGCACCTGAAGCTCCCCAAAGTTCCCAACCAGCTGGGCAGAGTGCTTCCACGCACGCTAATCCAGCTCTCCCTTGTCCCGCACAGCAAGCTCCGTGCAAACCCTGCCCCTTCAGCAGCCCTCTGGCTGCTAGGAAGCGTCTCAGACTGCCTGCCTTTCCTGATACAGAGTGGCCGGGTGTGGATCCCCTCCTCCACAAATGGCCAGAATGTCAATTTCTCAAGCACTCCGCCTGTCTGAGCTACCCAACATCCAGAGCACCACACACACTATAGGATTCTGCTCACAAAGCATATCTCCAGGGCTGGGTGTTCAACAGTTCCAGTCTTCTACCCCCTCCCCCACTCCATTTCTCTTCCTCCCGCTGGTGAGCTGGGGTGGGGGAAGGGCTTGGGTCCCCCCAGATTAAGGCTTTCCTACATTACCCCGTTTCGTGAGGTCTGCTCTGTTCGTGATGTCTGTTTGCAGTCTGGTTCAGCCTTCTTTCTTGTTGCTGTTTTAAGGTTAGTTGTGTTAATTAACTATATTTTTGCACAATTTGTGGTTTTGGTAGGACCTCTCCATCTCACCTCTCACGCCGCCATCATGCAAGTCCCCGGGTCTTGTTTTTTTAATCCATTCAGTGACTCTATGTCTTTTGACTGGTGCATTCAGTCCATTTACATTTATGGTGATTATCGATAGGTATGTACTTATTGCCATTGCAGGCTTTAGATTCGTGGTTACCAAAGGTTCAAGGTTAATTTCCTTACTATCTAAGAGTCTAACTTAACTCACTTAATATGCTATTACAAATATACTCTAAAGGTTCTTTTTTTTTCTTCCTCTTTTTTCTTCCTTTTCCATTCTTTATATATTAGGTATCATAATCTGTACTCTTTGTCTATCCCTTGATTGACTTTGGGGATAGTTAATTTAATTTTGCATTTTCTTAGTAATTAGCTGTTCTACTTTCTTTACAGTGGTTTTATTACCTCTGGTGACAGCTATTAAACCTTAGGAACACTTCCATCTATAGCAGTCCCTCAAAAATACACTGTAGAGATGGTTTGTGGGAGGTAAATTCTCTCAGCTTTTGCTTATCTGGAAATTGTTTTATCCCTCCTTCAAATTTAAATGATAATCTTGCCAGATAAAGTATTCTTGGTTCAAGGCCCTTCTGCTTCATTGCGTTAAATACATCATGCCACTCCCTTCTGGCCTGTAAGGTTTCTGTGGAGAAGTCTGATGATAGTCTGATGGGCTTTCCTTTGTATGTGATCTTATTTCTCTCTCTGGCTGCTTTTAGTAGTCTGTCCTTATCCTCGATGTTTGCCATTTTAATTACTATATGTCTTGGAGTTGTCTTCCTTGGGTCCCTTGTGTTGGGAGATCTGTGCACCTCCATGGCCTGAGAGACTATCTCCTTCCCCAGATTGGGGAAGTTTTCAGCAATTACCTCCTCAAAGACGCTTTCTATCCCTTTTTCTCTCTCTTCTTCTTCTGGTACCCCTATAATGCGAATATTTTTGCGTTTGGATTGGTCACACAGTTCTCTCAATATTCTTTCATTCTTAGAGATCCTTTTTTTCTCTCTGTGCCTCAATATCTTTGTATTCCTCTTCTCTAGTTTCTATTTCATTATTGTCTCCTCCACTGTATCCATTCTGCTTTTCATACCATCCACTGTGCTCTTCAACGATTGGATCTCCGACCAGAATTCATTCCTGAGTTCTTGAATATCTTTCCATACCTCCATGAGTATGTTAATGATTTTTATTTTGAACTCCTTTTCAGGAAGAGTCATGAGGTCGATGTCATTTAAATTTTTCTCAGGACTTGTATTAATAATTTTCTGTTAACCAGGTTCCTTTGGCATTTCTTATTTGTATATAGCGTCCTCTAGTGCCCAGAAGCTCTACTCCCTGGAGCTGCTGTGCCCCTGTTGCAATGTCAGGGGTCGCAGGGGAGTGGTATTGGTGCCTGGGTGGGAAGAAAGAGCTGTTTCCTGCTTCCCAGCTGCTATGCCTGTCTCCATTGCCTGACCAGTGGGCTGAGCGTACAGGTATCAGCCTCTATGCTTTGTGTTTGTAGTTGCTGTAGACAGATGTTCCCTCTGGCTGGCCTAACACCAGGGTAGGGTTTGCCCATTTGTGAGCCAGGTGGGGCTGGCTGGGAGAAAGGCGCAGTAGGCTGTGTATCACGGAAGGGGGTCCTTGGAGCTGTGTAGCCAGCCAGGGAGCTGGAGCACCTGAAGATTGACTAAGTAGGAGGATTTCTTTTTCCTCCCTAAATATGAGAGTCTATATGGCAAAGCTCCCAACCTGCTGGGCAGAGTGCACCTAGACAATTTTGTCTACCTGTCCTCTTTCCTGAGCAGTAAGCTCTGTGCAATCCTTGCCCTTTTAGCAGCCCTCTTGCTAAGGGCTTCCTTGTTAGGAAGTCTCTCAGACTGCCCACCTTTCTTTTGTCCCAGAGCAGCCGGATATGGATCCCTGCTTTCCACAAGCGGCTGGAATCCCAGTCTCTCCAGGAATTCTGCCTGTCTTAACTTTCCAACCCCTTAATCATGAGAGTATCATGCAAGCACCATGAAATGTAGGTTTGTGCTCCAAGTAGATCTCCGGAGTTAGGTATTCAGCAGTCGCAGGTCTCCACTCCCGTCCTGCTCCATTTCTCTTCCTCCCACTGGTGAGCTGGGGTGGGGGAAGGGCTTGGGTCCCGCCAGGCCACAGCTTTGGTACATTACCCTGTTCTGTGAGGTCTGCTCTTTTCCCCATGTGTATGCAGTCTGGCGCAGTCCTCTTTCCTGTTGATCTTTCTGGATTAGTTGTATTAATTATATTTTCATATTATATGCGGTTTTAGGAGAAAGCCTATGTCTCACCTCTCACACCGCCATCTTTCATCCTCTCCTTACACCTTTACATTCCTAAAACTTCACATAGTACCTAGGACTTAATGTGTACACCTTAATATTTATTAAATAAGGGATTTTTCTCTAAGTGATGCTCTATAATAGCCAATATTGGAGATTCAGAGGTAAATAAGATATCCTCCCTCTCCTCAGAAAGTATAGTTAGATAATACAATTCTACAAATAACTATAATAATAAGTAGTAATTATAGGTAATTACTGACTTCAAGTTTACAGTTAATACTAGAAATTATGGAAAATCTTTCTCCCTTACCAAGATTTGAGATTGTATAATCTTTTGACACTACACTTGGCTCTTCCTACATTCAAGCTCTTTTCCCAGATTTACTTTTGTTCATTTTGTGTAGCCTATAAAATATATCTGTCTACACTTTTCAAGCTTTAATTCTAATTTTCATTTGAATTGTATGTTTTTGTTTATTTCTAATCATCTGCCTTCTTTCTTTGAAATCTAATGAAGCTTGAACTCTGTTCTTTTGACTCTTTTCTCTGATTCAGGCCCCACATCTTGGCCGACAATACCATGCACCTATATTATCTTAAACCATCCCATCTGCCAAAATAGTGTTCTGAATTTATGATGTATTTATTATGGAGAACTGGGATTTTTATTATTT